>JAWPHD010002676.1:0-245886 GCA_037043455.1 Cyrtodaria siliqua | reverse complement strand
TTATATAAAAAAAAAAATTAAAAAAAAATTTAATAAAAAAAAAGTCTGAAAGTATGAAACATTATTAAAAATGTGTTTTCAACTTGGAAGTACTCAGTAGTATTTTTACAATGCCTTCCCCCCCCCCCCCCCACTCCACTACTCCCCCCCCCCATCCCTATTTTGAAATAAATGTGGATGAGAAACTAGCAATTAATTTATTATGGCCTTAGTACTATGAAAAAAATTGCTTTAAACTTATATTCTTATAATTAATATTAATGATTGAACAAATGCAAGTTATGTAGAAAAACTAACAGGATGCTGCGAGATTTTACAAAATCAAGATTGCCGCACGTCTCTTTAAAGGCATAGTTAAATATCCTATTACACAGTTTGTTGATAGTTCTCACACAGAAACAGTTGAGAGAGATGGCAATGATGAGGCAATAGCATGAGACGATTCAATTAATAAAGCACTAATTAGCAGAACTGCAGAACAGTGTCTCCTTGCAGTGTCTCACGTTTGTCTTTTTCTCTTTTTTTCCCTGGAGAATACTGAGTCACTCGTTAGTAATTTAACAACTTCAATTAATTAATCTGTTTTTTTTTCAATTAAATTGATTAAAACTTTTCTTAAACCTTAAATATCTACAACTTCAGTAGACTTACTTTTTAAATATTTATCATTTTAATTGATGGTTTTAAAGGTTAGTTAAATAATTCTGCACAATTTTAATTTCATATAAATGATAATAGTTCAAATGTTCTTGTTACCATATTAAATTTTCAATTAAGTTGAGTAAAACATATTTTTAAAAGCTTTAATATTTTATAATTTTAGTAGTCTTCCAATAAATATTTTTTATTCTCAATGACAATATAAATAACTTCATATCAATTACATTACGTTGAAAATGTCATTCACAATTAAAAGTTGTTTGATATCACATTTTGCATGATTTGTCTTATTCCTCAGTATCCTCACACAAATACGATATGGATACTATCGACCCGACAGATACTAAATCCCTAATACCTAATACCCCCATCCTCAACTGCAGCCAAGTAGCAACAACGACAATTGATGGGATGAAAGGGATCAACCAGTCGAAATTATTATACTACTCCAACAATAGTGGTCCACGTCTTTGTTAGAAGTGGCGATACCATCATAATCAACGACCACAAGTCAGCCTAACAGACTACCAAACACTCACGGATCAATAAAAACAATTAAATAGCAATCGCTCAAATTACATCCTCAATTGCCATTGTTAAATTGTTTAAAGCGTTGAAAATGAAGCGTGTAACACTTAAAATGTTGCTTTTACCATTTGTTTATTATTATTTTGTAGGGATAAAACAGGAAGTTCACAATTCAAACAGACTTTATGTTTATAATAAAGTTATAATGTGTTTATAATGCTGCTCTATCTAGTACATACATGGCTAAAAACGGCCAGGAGCAGACGCAAAATATTTTATGTTTTTCTGGATGAAAATATATTTCATAAAAGAAATGCAAAATATGTAGCTAAGCATTTGCTGGAAAAACATTACAGCAAGACAATAAATGTCCAATTTTACACGATTTTATTTGACAAAACATCTAAAAAAAATATCTACGTTCCTTTGTTTTGAGCGCAATCGAATCATGTCCTTTTATCCACAGACAAAATACCTCAACATTGATAAATATTTCCATATATTGTATACACCTACTAATAATTACCTCCTCCCACACAACCCGGCAATTTCTAAAGAAAATAAATTGCTAAAGAAAATGAATTCACCAGTGCTATATTAGGAGTTGCCAATAATAGTTTCACATCAAATTTAAGCAATATGCCGTTTTATTAGCACAGAACGAGCAAACTGGAATATTTACATTTTGTTTACACCTTGTTATTAACTTAGTTTTCTTGTTTAGATGGTCTTATATAAATGCTCCCCTTCAGTTAAATGAAGTGCCATAGGGTTCGTTCAGGGTTCTCCCCATCAGCAACCACATTGGTTGCCAATGCGGCAACCACATTGCCAATGGCCACCGATGGTAACATTTGGTAACAACGAGGCCACCGATACTACATCAGGTGTAGAGTCGCAGGAAGATTGGTTACCAACGTTCTACCTATCAGCAAACGACGGTGACCGATGGTAGCCGATGGTTCCCGAGAGTGCTTTCGGTAACCGATGGGAGAACCCTGAACGGACCCATTGATTGTAACGAAAGCTCTTTGAACTTATATTACACACACTTGATGTCTTCCTGGGTAGAACCAGTAGTGTCTTGCTTAGGGACGCAACACATATGGTCTAATGGGGATCAAACTTTTCGATCATGAGTCAAATATTCTATCACTAGACTTTTGTTAGTGTTCGACAATGACATAATGTTTCAATAAATGCCTTTTCTTTCTGTGAAATTCTGTCCCTTTTTTTTTTTTTTTGGCAGAGTTACAGTACTTTTTTTCCAGCACTGGTGCTATAGTATGCGGTATTTGCTTCCCCATTAAAGCAGTCTGTATATTCAACGGTTCAGTGCAAAACTATTGTATCTCCTTCTTTATTTATATGTAGTTACAATAGTTTTGCACGGACACTTCAAATTATGGGAAAACCAACATGTGGACAAGGCTGGAGATGGCACGGCCACTAACAAACAAAATGTTTTCATGTAGTACTAATCAATTATACAATATTTGTGTATCTATTATACATGGTAGTGTGACAGATGTCCTGGCCTGTTTAAACATTCTTGTATCGGGATCATTATAGGGGTTTGTAAAGGGACATGTGACAGATGTCCAGGCCTGTTTAAACATCGTTGTATCGGGATCAGTATAGGGGTTTGTCCTTAAAGGGACATGTGGTAATAGCTTCTGGTGTGGTTATGGCTTCCACACTTAGGACAGGTTTAACTTACTTGCCTAAAATTTTATTTTGTTTTCTCTTCGGGTAATTTTATCTATATTTTATTTTAAATTGAATAGACATAAGTTATATCGGCAGTTTACTAAATATTTCTTGGTATAAGCTTTTCTTAAATAGACTAAAGTGCCAAGTACATTACAAAACTGTTTATCAAAAATATATCCAGGTCATATAATAATGTATATGTGCCAATTACAAGTATAGGATTATTCATGGGTTTTTAAAATACCCGCCATCGAATATGAGTTAAAAAACAAATTATGAGTTGGTAACTTAATTAGATGATCCAGTTTTGGGGTTTGGCCTGGCTGGTTGAAGCTGTTTATATTGTGTCTATAAAGACAAACTGGATTCTCAAAATATGTTAGTCATATAAATGTACACCTCATCATCAGTAAGTTTCAAAAGGGTGTACATCTGTTGTAAAATATGTCTGTTGATGACAAGATAGGGACATTAATACATATTCTAAAAATTGTATCTGGTGTTTTCATTAACTGGCCTAAACTCTTCTTGGAACTTGGTGACAGAAGTTTTGCCAGAAATAATACTAATTCCCCAGACGTTGTTCCAGCAAAGAAGGGGCACACTCTGACCTTAGTTCACAGACTGATGTGGGAATAGAATGGGGACAGAAGGGCTGCCAGATGCAAAAAACATCCAGCAGGGGTTTATGATGGCGCTGGCCACAGAGTGAGCAGTGAATTTTCAAACCTTTAATCCTGTGTGGACCTGCAGGACAGAAGGTTTGCCAGATGTGTAACACGTCCACTGGGAGATTAGACCAACCACAGAAAGAGCAGTTCTCACATAATACCATCTGGCGGCTCTAGCCAGGGGAAACAAGCTGATAATTATGAGACTGGAACTAAGAGCAATTAATACCAATTTTCTTATTGTCTTTTTCTTCTTTGATCCATCTGCTTTTCACCAATTCTCTTGCAGGTTTTTAATTGTTAAAAATGTTTTTGTGTTCTGTATTCCATTATATTAATTGTATTGTGTATTAATTCATATAATAAACAAATACATTAAACAAAGAAAAATACAAAAATACATCGGTGATTTCAAAGAAATTTCATAGCATATTGGCTATGTGGATTTAAATATAAATTGTGAGACCGACATATTGAGAATGTCTTTAACACCCCTTTGTAACATAAATGGAATGGTCTAAATTTAAAGAAAGAACAGTCCATTATATATATGTAGCGGGTTAAGGGTTAATATATTCAAACCTGCTCAAGAGATCACCGCTATTAAGAGACCAACTCCTAATCCCTGAGCGCTATCCCTGTTTTTACTAGTTCCTAAGGTTTATTTCAATAAATGTTTCAACAGACAGTGATAAAATAGATAAAAGATCAATGTTTGTGTTATGGAAATATTTCAAATATTTCAAGAGTCCGCAGTGAGAAATTCTTTGGTCACAATAACTGAACAACAAACGAGATATATAATTCACTATTCTAATACCCTTGAATACACAAATATTGCACAACAATGAATCCTTCTCACCCCAATAATAATATCATTATAATGTCATTGTAGGACAGCGACCAAATGGTGTGCCCGCCCAGGTGTAATTGAATATAGTATAATTGTATCAAAGACAAATAAAGATTTGTGAATTTATATTATGGCATGGTATTAAAAAAAAATAATATCAATCCAGAATGCTGAATAAGATGATCTACTTTTTCAGACAACTAATTTGTTTTATTCAATAATTCAATATAAATAATTATACTCCCTTTTAAACTAAACACCCCACTTTTGTGTATTTATTTTCCATTACTGGTGTAATAATTCAATTCTGCGAGCCCTGAAGCGCAAGACTGAGGAATGCACCTGTTGCTTGGTTCCAATTTTACATGCACCAATCAATGTCTGGGCACACGCGTATTTACTTAAGGCCAAATATAAAGATAGACAGGTTGATATGGTCCCATAGAATGAGGTCACAACTACAAATGTGTCCTTAATTGTCTGGGATTCCCACCAGATGGTGCTGCAATGCATCTAAATATGTAAACACTGATTAACCAATCAAAATTTACTTTCTAAGGACTTTGCCCTTTCAACAGAACCAGGAAGATATATTGCAAATTTTAAAATATTTAAACACCTGGCAAGTTTCCTTACCACCTGATAGGGCTACACTTTTTGTATAAAAAAAGGTTGGGGGAGATAAATATAATGGTTTTAAAGGGACAAACAGCAATCTTGAAGTGTTTATCAATGACTGAGATTAATATGTCAATTGATTAATACAGTATCATTTTGTTTTTAAACCTGTTTGCATATAGAAAATGTTATTAAACACAAAATTTAGTTTCCTTTTTTTGGTCTTATTCTACCATAGGTGTAATTTTATTATTGATGCAATGTATCAACAGTTAACAACATGCATAAACAATTTGCTTTAAACTATTCTTATAATTAATATTAATGACTGGACAATTAATGCAGGTTATATATAAAAACTAATCTGAGTTTTTAAAAAAAACAAGATTGTTAGGTAACCAATTTTTGTTTTTCACCTCAGTCATTCTCCATGTGTTTTTGTAAAAGAGTTTACAGATAATCATAGGTAACAATTATAATGACCCCAGGGTCCAACAACAAATTTTAAAACTGGTAAAAACTCATTAAATGATCAACAACAGTGACTGATTGATACTTTTTCTCATCGTCCAAACAAAAATTGACAGAGAAAAAAAAAAAAAGGAAATAGCTGCCTAACATGAGCAACAAGTGACAGGAAATAACTATGATAACTAAAATCTTCTAATTTTACCCCTTGTTTCGTTATTTTGTATCATGTACCAAATATTGTTCATGTTTCCTCAAGCTAGAATGTAGCCTCTATTTTTTACACAAATACTTCAATATTGGTTTAAACAATATTTATTCAGCAAACAAAGAAAATTAAATATTAAATTCACACATACCATATAATATATAGTTCCTCTTCCTTAAATCTCTGAATAAATATTACCCCAGCTATATCGCACATACAAAAATTCCGTTCACTGTCTTCCAAGCTATTCACGGCTCTTTTAATCAAATACTCAATAAGTCGTCATTTCACACCAATATCCTAGCAAATTCTGAGAATTCCAGCATTATAATACATCTTTAGCATGAAACCAAAATTCAAAGAAGTGAGTGATGGCAAGGAATTAACATTTAATATTTATATATAATATCTGGTGAATTTGTTCTGCCTTTGTAGAGTGTTATCATAAAAGCCATGCAATTTATGCTCGCAGAAGTATCGCAGAAGTATCGGAAAACAGGCTGTTATACAGATTCTCCCAGGGGACACAGCATATGTTGACTGGTGAAAACCACTGGCTATAAAATAAAATTATTGTTCCCCTTAAAACTTCGTCAATAATGGTGGACACATGGGACATGCATTGTATATAATAATCTGAATGTGGAATTAGTAAAGTCCTCTGGATGCCGTCTGCTACTACATTGGCTTGTCTGCTATTACACTGGTTTGTCTGCTATTACTTGGTTTGTCTGCTATTACATTGGTTTGTCTGCTATTACGGTACGTTGGTTTGTCTGCTATTACATTGGTTTGTCTGCTATTACATTGGCTTGTCTGCTATTACACTGGTTTGTCTGCTATTACTTGGTTTGTCTGTTATTACATTGGTTTGTCTGCTATTACATTGGTTTGTCTGTCATTGGTTTTTCTGCTATTACGGTACGTTGGTTTGTCTGCTATTACATTGGTTTGTCTGTTATTACATTGGCTTGTCTGCTATTACACTGGTTTGTCTGCTATTACTTGGTTTGTCTGTTATAACATTGGTTTATCTGCTATTACATTGGTTTGTCTGTCATTAGTTTTTCTGCTATTACGGTACGTTGGTTTGTCTGCTACATTGGTTTGTCTGCTATTACATTGGTTTGTCTGCTATTACTTGGTTTGTCTGCTACTACATTGGCTTGTCTGCTATTAAATTGGTTTGTCTGTCATTACATTGGTTTGTCTGCATTGGTTTGTCTGCTATTACATTGGTTTGTCTGCTATTACACTGGTTTGTCTGCTATTACATTGGTTTGTCTGCTATTACATTGGTTTGTCTGTTATTACATTGGTTTGTCTGCTATTACATTGGTTTGTCTGCTATTACATTGGTTTGTCTGCTATTATGGTACGTTGGTTTGTCTGCTATTACATTGGTTTGTCTGCTATTACATTGGTTTGTCTGCTATTACATTGGCTTGTCTGTTATTACATTGGTTTGTCTGCATTGGTTTGTCTGCTATTACATTGGTTTGTCTGCTATTACACTGGTTTGTCTGCTATTACATTGGTTTGTCTGCTATTACATTGGTTTGTCTGTTATTACATTGGTTTGTCTGCTATTACATTGGTTTGTCTGCTATTACATTGGTTTGTCTGCTATTACACTGGTTTGTCTGCTATATTACAATGGTTTGTCTGCTATTACATTGGTTTGTTCACTATTTTGTAAAACTCCAATACGTACATTAATTTTAAGGACGTCTGCTGTTACATTGTTTTGTTCACCAATTTGTAAAACTCCAGCGCGCATTAACATTTTAAATAATTTACATTTGAACTTGTCCTAAATTAACCTAATGTGCCCTGTTGCAATTCATTTCTCCATGAAAAACAATTGCCACTTGGTTGATTGCAAATAATTGGTTTGTATTACTGTTTTTATGACATGACTATTACAAATGTTTTTCATACCCTGAGAGCTGTAGATCAGCTCAATCTGTGGGTATTTTACTCATAATTGTTTTGCAAAAACCCCTCAGTTTTTTAAAAATTTTGATTATCTTTACTCATCATCTTACTACAAATACTCTAAACTTTTAAAAATCAGGAGTATTGCATGTGTATGTATTGTCCTGTGGAACAGTTTATTCCAAATTACATGATGAAAATCATGTGTCTAATATTAAGGTCATTCAATTTAATCAGAATAGTTGTTTCTTTTAAAATGTATTAATTAATTTACATCCATTTTAAAAGCATAAACTATTTAAACAAATTGTTTACTCTGAACAAGTTCCTTGTTACTGATTCATTTTGAATCTGATGAATAAATACTCATATAGCAGTCAAACATTATCTACAGCTCCGATCCCCCAATGAAAAATCTAAATATCAAATTCAATCCTTTAATAAAGTGAACGTACAATTTTCAGATTCTCCTCTTCATACCATAGCAACATATACACGATAAATAACTTATATTTTTAATTTGGTACTAATAACTTTTTATATAAATAAATAAAAGCGGTCCTCTTTGTGTTGGAAATGACGTAAAACACCATACAAAAAACAAACAAATTATGATCAATTCAACTGAGCATTTGGCGGGCTTCAAGTGCCCAATGAAAGATCAAAATAACAATAGCAACATACACTATAAATAACTTATATTTTTAATTTGGTACACATTTTTTTTTATATAAATAAATAAAAGCAGTGATCTTTATGATCAAATCAACTGAGTAAAAGACAGTGTGAGTGTGGCCTGTTTCAAGTGCAATATAACGGTATCAAGAGAGATGGGCCATCTGGGATGCCTGATTAACAAATGGATTTTAAATTATTAAAGTGTGGCTGCCAGGTGCTGAATAGTGTGCTTCTGTCTGTCACACGCCACTGCTGCTACCACCACTGCTGATACCGCTTCTGAAGGTAAAATGTCAGCATTGGTTTTCTTGGAACAATTAAATATTCCTAAACACAAAATGCAGATAGAGCATTGATGATGATTATCGCGATGCTGATGATGGCGATGTCTGTGGCGGCGGTGGTGCACATGCTGCTTTGATGATGATGATGATGGTGATGTTTGTGGTGATATTTGTGGTGGAAGTGCTACATAGATGATGATGATGATGATGATGATGATGATGATGATGACGCTTACTGTGAAGTTAAAAATTGAACAAAATTAGAAGTGGATGATAAAATAAAATGAGTGTTTCGATATCCATCAAAAATGGGTGTAGGTAGCTTCCTTTGCCTTTTTTAGTCACATTAGCTCTAAAAAAAAGCAACATGAAAGGAAAAAGCCACATAAAATATTGAAAACTGTTTTTCTACTGTCCAAATAAAACTCTTAACCCAACAGCCACCAAACAGGTCATTTGTGTCAAAAATGTTTGTGAGTGTCCATACCGACAAACAAACGGGAAGTATGGACAACCTGTTAATTATATTAACTGGATGATGACATTAATTTACCATTACTATTCTTCATGAAAAAGTATCAAAAGCAATGCGGATGACTGCAGACGACATTTCATTTCATTTCAAACCATTCCAATTGTATTCTTCAACTGCAGGCTCCCTTTCATCTCTTTCGCTCTTATTCATGATTTTGATTAGATCCCTTTGTTTAAAAATTTAGCCATCAGACTAGAGGTTTGTCTTTTCGTTAATTTAATTATCATTTGGATGAGAGGTCGTCTTTTATTCCATACCCTGCAAATTAAACAGCAAGAAAACAAATTACCCTCATTTTGTCAAGTTTTCAGGACATGACATATGGAAAAATGCACGGATTGTGCAAAAGACTGAGGGTTTCCTGGATATAACAAATTGTCAAATTTTATAAAGTGGAAACTGAGCACGTGAGTCATAAGTGCAAAACTACTTTAAATACATATATAAAAAAAAAGTAAGATACAATATTTATAAGATACATTCACCTGAAATTTATACCAAGCACTTGCCTGTCTTCTATTTTTCAAATACTGGTATCAAATTTCACACTTCTATTCTAAATCATGTTTTAACATGCAGTAGTAGCTTGCAACAACCAATTTAGATATCTCTGCAATTAGATATTAAATTCATGGTCTTCTCAATGCCCTTGAAAACAATTGGCTAATGACTAGCATTGTGACCAATCTCAAATTAAATCTCAATTCGACTTTGCCTTAAAATTTTAATCAGTTTGAAAGCCCGACAATGCAGGTAAAATTTCAATGGAATTGAATTTATTTCCCAGATTCCAATCATTGACAACAGAAAGGGTTTATGGCGAGCCCACAGGGAAATCTCCCTGAACTGTGTGACATCTATATCTTAATGATATTAAAAGGTGGTAATGAAACATGGCTTGATTGTTAAAGATCTTAGCAATCATTTAAAATATTGTCAAAAAGTGGCGGAGTGATTTCTGGTGAACGGCAAACTGGGTCATAACGGCTTATAGAAACTGACCAGCTACATTACCAGCTACCAAAAATGACTATCAATAGACAGTTAACCTACCTGCTACCACGGGTAATCAAAACGGCTATTAATATACTGTTATGGGCTATCTGGGTGTATATAAACAGTGACAAAATCACATTCACCCATTGTAAGTCCAGACTCTATTGTATCTATACCTTTAGGGTGTCCTATTGGTTTAAAGGCGGAGGGACTATAAACCTTAGAACTACAAACACACACACATTGCTTTCTGCTTCTTTGAAGAGTTCATAATATATCTACTGAACGAAACCGGTCAGAGAATAATTGTTCGCCTAGCTGACTAACCAGGGTTCTGCAGTTCCTCTCAGCTGCCAGAGAATTTATAGGGGTATAAGGTATTCAGCTAAAATTAATGTCAATTTTCTAGAAGCAATCAGAATGTGCAATGATTTGTTACAATAACAAAACGTTAAAGGGGCTGTAGGTTATCTGAATTAAATTAATGTTAAATATATAAATACATTATGTCATAAAGGTGATGATTGATTACAAGGTCATGGTGTAAAATTATTTTACTGAATAGAATATGTTTTTTATTCAGAAACAAATTACAAAAGGTGTCTTCCATACATAGACAAGATATTCATTTAAGAAGTAAGATAAATATCTTAACTATAATAATAACAGAACTATTTTATTGATAATGATGAAAAGTAACATATTAGTTTACATTCTTTAACATTAACTGGGTTGAGTAATTGTTTTAAAATAGCAGAAGTTGCATCAGAGTTGGTACACCGATCAGGTATGTTAATGTTGAACTGTTTAAATAACGGTTTCCTTAAAGTTCCGTATTTTTTTTACAAAAAATAATGAAATGTACTTCATCTTCAATTTGATTACATATCGTGCAATGTCTGTTTTCAAGTGATAATTTAGGTTTAAAATAACGACCACGTTAATTCCCTTAGCATTTTCCATTTAAATTGCATTGACTAACCATTGCTATACCATTTGTTTCAGAAAAAACATTGAAACACAAAATAAATGGTGCTTTTTACAGGTAGTCAACAAAACCATTGATTATTGACCATTTATTTCCATTTATTTAAAAAAATGGATTTTCAATTGTACAAGAAAGTCAAGATACAGAAATGAATCACTTGGTTTATCACTGAAATGCCATTTATTACCGGTACTTTTAAATATTTTTAAGTAGGTGTAATATAAAATGAGAATTCCTTTAAGCCATTTTAAATAATTGATATTTACCATTTATTTCAAACATATAAATCAATGTGATTCTGACAAAGTGTGCAAAGAAACCCAGACAGGGTTTTGCTTTATGCTATAATATGTCATTGTATGAAAACATCTTATTCATTCAAAAGTTGCAATTGTGAGAGAGAATTTCTATTTATAGTCAGTAGAAAGATCAATTTGAAAAGAAATCTGTACTCACAGGTACCGGTTTAAAAAAAAAAAAAAAAAAAAAAAAAAGTTATATTCTATTAAATACTGAAGGTCAGCATCGAGGAAATCCCAAAATATAGGCATGCATCTCAAAACAACAGCTGCAGTGTTAGTTTTTGAAGTCCCACAGAGCTGTCATATGCTGCAATCAACTCGGGAATAAATTATCTTTCCAATAACATACACTTTCGTATGTCCACACCACATAAGAAAAGCTCTGGTGCTCGAAAAACACAGAAAACGTACCTGTTTTTAAAAATCGACTCTAAGCCAGTCCGTATTATTCGCCTATACAGACCCCCGTAGACCGCTGTTTAGCCTTTGTAGAAGCTCCCGCAGACATAACAACTCATCAACACTATTCCTTACGCACAATATGTCTTTATCCGTGCAATAAATAATGTCCAAGTACCTTTCCGACGATCACAAGTATTTAACAAGTATTTCTGCGGCTTTGCTATCAACTTCCGGCATTCTCAATGCAAATGGCGTCGTGGGATACTGAGATTTTTGAAAACGTGTACTTTTGATCGTCGGAAAGGTACTTGGACATTATTTATTGCATGGATAAAGACATATTGTGCGTAAGGAATAGTGTCGATGAGTTGTTATGTCTGCGGGAGCTTCTACAAAGGCTAAACGGCGGTCTACGGGGGTCTGTATAGGCGAATAATACGGACTGGCTTAGAGTCGATTTTTAAAAACAGGTACGTTTTCTGTGTTTTTCGAGCACCAGAGCTTTTCTTATGTGGTGTGGACATATGAAAATGTATGTTATTGGAAAGATAATTTATTCCTGAGTTGATTGCAGCATATGACAGCTCTGTGGGACTTCAAAAACTAACACTGCAGCTGTTGTTTAGAGATGCATGCCTATATTTTGGGATTTCCTCGATGCTGACCTTCAGTATTTAATAGAATATAACTTCTTTTTTTTTTTTTTCTTTTTTTTTAAACCGGTACCTGTGTCTGTACTGTCATCTGTTTTCGCAAATTCAGCATTTGCAATGCATTTGTAATTTGCCAATGAAAAAGTATCAAACAAAATATATAGAATATATGGAGAGGTATTATTGTATTCACCTCCGGTGTCTGACATTTTGGAGTAAGCTTGTATCCATTTTTTTCCGTCTTGCCCAGTTTTATTAAGTACAGGGGCGTAGCCAGAGCCTATTGGAGAATACGCCCTGGGGGAGGGTGCGGGAGGGAGTGTCCCCCTCCTGGTGGTAGGGGTCCTGGAAAATTTTGAAATTTGAGTGCAATTTCAGAGGTTTGTGGCTTCATTTGAGCGAGATTTTGTCATCAAGTGTGTTTTTAAAAATAGTGCCTCACCCCCTACCCACCTTCAATTTTTATTGCTGATTTTAAAAAATAAGCGCTTTTATTTTTTCACATTCGATTTTCTAGAGTACGCCCGGGCGTACAGGAGTATGCCTGGCTATGCCCCTGAAGTACCCTGGTTTATGTCGAGCCCGCTAACAGACAGCTTGACTTTTGGATCACATTTATTTCCAGACTAAGTGCCTCTGTACATGTACATATATCTATGCTTGTGTCCTTATCTACGTAATGTCCAAGTTAAGGTACTGCAGTTCTGTTTATCTGGACATCTAAGATAGGGATTGTGTATGCCCAAATTGCATCAACTTTGTTAATTTATCAAATTGGCAAAATTCAGAGCCTGGTTTTCAATGCAGTATTTAAAACCATTGTTTTACCAGTTATAACATTTAAAATTAACCTCATTTGCATATTTAGACCATTGTTTTACTATTTTTCTTTGACATCATAAAAATGGTACCTCATTTACATTTTTCGCATTAATATTCATAATTTCAACAAATCAATGGTATTTCAATTCAAAATCAATGGCTAAACTATAAATGGACAATCAATGGTATTTCAATTCAAAATCAATGGCTAAAATATAAATGGACATTCAACAGTCAAAGCTCTAACCTTAAAGGGGTTGCTGCACTATTTTCAAACACAGTTTATTTTAAAGGTCTCTGAAAAACTTGAAAAAAGCTGAAAGAATTATCAAAATGCCATGAAAAATAAAGGAGATATGACCTATTGAAAATGTGCAAAGAAACATATATGGAGGCGGCCATCTTTGAACGATGACATCATCGCGCCTTTTTGCCATATAAGGCATATTGATAAAATGTCTTTTAAAGCAAAGAAAATCACTGCAAATGAAAAATAATACTAAAATGTATACAGTTCACATCTGTATATTTATTTTTAATCAATTTGCAGTGGTTTTCTTTGCTTTAAAATACATTTTGTCAATATGCCATATATGGTAAAACGGCGCGATGACGTCATCGTTCAAAGATGGCCGTCTCCATTTATATTCTTTGCAAATTTTCAATAGGTCACATCTCCTTTATTTTTCATGACATTTTGATAATTCTTTCATCTTTTTCCAAGTTTTTCTGAGCCCTTTTAAATAAATCCTGTTTGAAAATAGTGCATCAACCCCTTTAAACAGTTACGTTTTTCATAACCTGTGACTGTTATTAAAAAAAACACCAAAACTGGGATAGTAACCAGAAGCAGTTACTACCACAAAATCATTCAAGTTTAGATGCATTTTTTAATAATCTTCTGTACAGGAATTTTCCCTGCATATATATAATTTTCTCCAGGTAGGGTGATTATTCAACTTTACAACTATGCAATAAAATTCTATGAGCATCGCTGAAAATCCAATGTGCAAAGCCTCTGAAGTTACCTACTGTTATGTAATAAAATTCATTAAAAATCATTTTGTAGGCACCAACATGACAATTAGTGAACAACAGCTAACTGGATCTTGATGAAGATGTATTTATCCTTAATAATAAGTATTCAGACATAACTAAACACTGCACATTTGGCAACTATTTTGATTTATTAGCAAATGATCTTGGTAACTGATTTAGGTTACAAATGGTTATTTGGGAAAAGTATCTGCTACTCTAAACCAAAGGGAGTTAATAATTTGGCATTTTAATAACTTCCAGCAGTTATAAAACTTGTAACTGTGGTTAGAGCTCTGACTGTTCAATGGTATTTCAATGGCTTGATTTTTACTATAAGTTTAATGAACTGTTATCAGTTAAAGCGTGTCAACTCGAACTAAATCAATCTATACAACTGGTTGAAAGGCTGGTATTTAAGGGGTGAACTGGTCTTCCTATTACTCAATTACTACATCAAACAGCTAATTCATTTGGTCATGTGGTTACCTAGCTCTGCTTTATATGGGAGCAATTATTGGGAGCAGTTACAACAGAGGCATCAAGTGTCAGGAAATAAAAAGCTCAGCAGTTATAGGATGTAAACAATCAATTCATATTAGGTTTTCGGCCAAATGACCAACATTTCGGACTGATATATGTCAGATTTTTTATAGTGTGGCGTCCAACATGTCGGTCCTGAACCGGTGAAAATGGCAATTTCCTGAGACCTGTGCAGCTATAGCCTCATTCAGTGAAATGTAGAACTTGTTATTTAGTTTCTTTTATCCTGCAGATATGCACTTTTCTGCCTAATAAAGGGGTGACCTATTAAATTTTGCTTTAATTAGGCACTGACCAATAAAGCAAATCAATGCGGAATCCCTCGGCGTTTATTGTATGTAACGTTATCTGACGTCATGCACGTAATGTTGCCTGACGTCATAAACAAAAACCAACAACATGGCGACGTCCTCGATAAGCGTAACCATTCTGAGAAAAAGGTAATAATAGTAATTCATACAGAAAATATGGATAATCTACATGATTAGCAGAGCCTCGCCATTCTTCATTTTCTAAGCCTTGCCTAATAAACTTGATAGTTAAGGCACTGACATAATATTCTCTATATATATATACACACTTGACCAAAACCCTACAATCTGATTGGTTGCTGTTAAAAAAACTAACAATTAAAAACTAATTTGATGTATATTCATCTACTGGTATTTAAATTGCCTGTGAGTAAAATTATGCGTTTAATAGCCACAAAATGCATTACATTATATAAAAAGCAAAACATCTATGGGCTTTGTTGTTAAATTTGACAATTTAATTTCTTTAATGAAAGACAAATCCTACCTGTAAAGTGTTCCTTTAAACAGTTTACTATTATCGGAAACCCTCTGCGATTGTTTTCTAAACTCATAGTGTAATAAGAATAAACTCTTACACTACAAATGGAAATTCTGTTCGAGGTTATTAGCAAACTGTGCAAAATATCCCCGATAAATGACTTCCTTTATATACAAGCCTATATCAGAACACAACAACGTTTTCAAGATCTCTGTAGAAATATTACTAGATGTTGCTGCTTTTATACACGCCATTCATATTATTTATAGTAATTATGAACACGTCAAACTCGGTCACTCCTTAAACAATATATAATAAAAAAAAATATCCATCCAAACAGACTTAAAATGATTAGCACATGATAAAACATTAGCAACTCCAATTTATTTCTTACAAGAATAGTCTCATAGTTTGTGCTAATTTTGATATGCCTCACAGTGTTGTGTAGATCCTTTCACTGAGAGGAAAAATACGTAATTATTTCCACCGGGGGGTGTTGGAGTGTGGAAAGTCTATATAAAGATTGACAAGAATTTATGCAAAAAAAAAAAGAAAAGAAACAAGGAGTTGTTAGTTAATTTAGAGTCTTATATTATCAACATCATACAGTACAGCTCACATGAACCCCACACTTTACTCGATTCGACGAGTTTGTGGGCATCGAATGCCGCACGAAAGCATGTAGAGTCGGTGTTTGGACTCTGCGTATCCACGTCACGAAAGTACGCCGTTGTCAAGTGATAAAACACTCCGAGTTACTCCGCGCAGAATCCAATTAACCATGAGTGCACACCTGTGGTTATTTATTATTGGGAATAAAAAAAAATCTGAGTTTTTCCGAAAAATGGTCAGCTTGTCCGACAGCGTGCTTGAAAATGCAATCAAGCGCCAGAAAAAATGCAAACAATGAGACGCCGAGTGCATCTTTTCTGTACAAAGTTGATATGACTGATAAATACAATGAGTAAATTTCGAAACAAATCCGTATTTCAAACATTTAATGTATTTAATCACAAGTTTTGTTCATTTTTGATGTCCAAAAGTCAATATCTTTTCAACGACATAAATATCAATAATCCGGGCCTTCTTTGCAATATAATTATATCTTTTTACAAGGCGGCACTAATAACAGGTTTATGACAGGAATTCTTTACATTTTTTTTAATACTATCTGATTAAAGACACGTACCACTGATGTATTAATATTAAACAGCAGACTATAAGTAAAGACTAGTTACAAATAACAATAAATTAAAAGTGTAATTATAATTTCTAGTATTACTAATTGAATGGAATGTTCAGTCGCCGCAAAGCCGGTAATAGGAACCGCTATATAACATATCGTGGCCCAGGAAAATATGCACACAATGTTTTTGTTCTTTCGAATTTCCCACATCCGACTTTCCGAATTTCCTACATCCGAAATGAATCTAATTGTCGCTTGCATCCATTTCTTTCTAAAGTTATTGAATACTCATGCACATTTTACCTGTGCAGTTTTGACTCGGCGAACTCCGAGTTTGTCTCCGCAAAGTATGCTTTTCGCGTAGCTGATTGCCACGAGAGAAGTTTTATCATCAAAACTCCGCGTAAGTAGGCGATTTGTAAATACCTCACTCGGCGTGAAAGAGTAAAGTGTTGGGTTCGCGTGAGCGATACTTTGCACGGGCATCTCCATATATTATCATCAGCATATATGGCTTGGGCATCTCCTTATATTATTATCAGGATATATAGCAATGGGCTCTCCTTATATTATTATCAGGATATATAGCCCGGGCTCTCCTTATATTATTATCAGGATATATAGCATGGGCTCTCCTTATATTATTATCAGGATATATAGCCCGGGCATCTCCTTATATTATTATCAGGATATATAGCCCGGGCATCTCCTTATATTATTATCAGGATATATAGCATGGGCTCTCCTTATATTATTATCAGGATATATAGCACGGGCATCTCCGTATATTATTATCAGGATATATAGCCCGGGCATCTCCTTCTATAATCATCAGGATGTATAGCTTGGGCATCTCCTTATATTATCATCAGCATATATAGCACGGGCATCTCCTTATATTATTATCAGCATATATAGCTCGGGTATCTCCTTCTATTCTTATCAGGATATATAGCCCGGGCTCTCCTTATATTATTATCAGGATATATAGCATGGGCTCTCCTTATATTATTATCAGGATATATAGCCCGTGCATCTCCTTCTATAATCATCAGCATATATAGCATGAGCACCTCCTTATATCATCATCAGCATATATAGCACGGGCATCTTCTTACATTATCATCAGCATATATAGCACGGGCATCTCCTTATATTATCATCAGGATATATAGCACGGGCATCTCCTTATATTATTATCAGGATATATAGCCCGGGTATCTCCTTCTATAATCATCAGCATATATAGCATGAGCACCTCCTTATATAATCATCAGCATATATAGCATGGGCATCTTCTTACATTATCATCAGCATATATAGCACGGGCATCTTTTATTATCATCAGCATTTATCATCAGCTTGTTTTAAGTATGGGCATCTTCTTAAAAATATCATCAGAAGCAGCTGCAGAGAATACAGTAACATCAACATCAACAAGTACTGTGTACCAGCAACATTATCATTCACAGCAGCAACAGCAGCAGCAGCAAGCAGCAGTATAATCATCATGGATATGTATTTATCAATGTTTTGTTGTACTGAATAACTATGAAAGTGACACAGATGTTACAGCAAGTGTTAATTTCAACCAGTTCAGCAAAACAAACTAAATAATACAATCAATAATAATAAAAGTTTTATTCCATGGTAATTGTCTTTTGTGTTTTCACTGACTGGAATCCGCTTGTTAAATGCCTACCATCTCGGGAAGGATTTTCAAATATTATCAAACCCAACGGTTAAATAATTGCACTCAGGGCTAGAATACCTAAGAGCTACATAATTCATCAGTTTACAGGGGCGGATCCAGGATTTCAGTTTAGGGGGGCGTAAGATTTTGGTCAATTTTCGGGTCCGTTTCTAGCCTCATAAAACGGTTGCGGTAGTGCATTGATAGGGTAAAAAAGTCTGTTTTTAAATAAAAGGATTTAACAATGTGTTAATTAAACCACTCATTAGCCATTATGCGTCAAGCGAGCGAGAATTTTTTTTATACTGAGGGCGTGCATCGAAATTGTTTGGTATTTTATCTACAGTAAAATGGACATACATGTATGATCTGGAATTTTTATGGGGGGCGCGCGCTGGGTGTGCCCCCTCCCCACCGCTGGATCCGTTAGTGTTTTTTTGTTCATTTAATTATTAATGTGATGTTGTTTTACCTTGTCTGTGAGATTTCAGTAAGGTTCATAACCCTGTATTATTACTGATATTTGCTAGAGCATATATATTTTCAATTTGTTTGAGAAGTTTTAAAACATTAATTATCCTCGAATACTTCAATTTAAAAAACAAAATAACGCCTCATTAATTATTAAATGAATATAAATTGATGAAAAAGATCTTAATGTATAAGTATTATTACCAGTAAAATTATTTCACTGTTGGGTTGATTATTTGAAAATCCGAACACGAGATGGTAATGGCATTCAGGGCCTCCTCTGGCCATTTTTTTCCTTTCACAACCTATTTCACCAAAGGAAAAAAGTTGGAGACATGGCTTGAAGCATATAATATTTTCGAGTTATTTTATGTATTTTTAAATGAAGTATGGCCCATGTTAAAGCAGTTAGTAATAATTATATATATATATAAATTAATCATAAAATTATAAAAAAAAATAAATATTTTTTACATAAAAATAAAACATTAATCTAGAAATGTTTCAGTTTTGAAATAAATACTGTACATATATCATGTATATAAAAGTACAAAATCTTATCTAGAATTATACTGATCACTGTGTTTATTTTATCCTGTCAGTTATAATTAAAGCCTATGTATACTTGACACCAAATGTGTGTATTTCACACATCATCATGGACAAGTGTTGCCTTCTGGACTTGGAAATAAGAGGTGCTAATTTTGGCAGAGTTATTAGGTGATTATACAGGGGAAAATTAGGGGTATGATGAGATTGGAAAGTAATACACAACATTCATGACTGACACTGGATATTTCTTTCGCCATTTCGTCAAAGCAATTTTTTTATCGCTAATTTTATTATTTTGTCTCATTTGCGAATCCCAGAGGAGGCCCTGGGCATTTAACATGCAGATTGGAGTTAGTGGAAAAACAAATAACAATTACCATTTCATTATTACTGACTATATTACTGATTTTGTTTAACTACACTTTTTCATAATTTTCTATTGCCAAGATGTTAAGATTTTTCTCTTTTTTTCACTTGCATTACTCAGTTTTTATCCTTAGGTTCTATATTAAAATAAAACTCTGTGACAGAGTAAAAAGATGATAATTTTGAAGATACAATTTTGAAAGATACATATACTGAATCATTTTGCATAAAAGTGCATGACATATGCAGGGTTTTAAAATAATCACTCTGTAAATACTTTAATTTTAACAATAAAACTTGGTTGAACATCTAGGATAAAAACCGAGTTTATCAACTACCAAATTTTAAAGGTGTGTCAAATTTCTGGTCACTGATTGGTCAGTTTATTTTGATGATGCTTTATCAAAATTATGAATATTTAAGACAGAGAAAATAGATCAATATTGATGCCAACATAATTAATAGTATTCTCTTCAATATGAGACTGGAGTTAATTGCAGACTCCTTTTGTCATAAGAAAAAAAAAATATATATATTCTATTCTATACAGTTACAATTTTTGGCAAAAAAAATACAGCAACAGCATTATGCTATTTCCAGTCATACTTTTTGACAAATTTAGTAAACATAGAAATACTCTGACAATATCCATCTATTCAAACTATTATTTTTAAGATGAATTGCAGACAATCTGAAATGACAATTTCTGGTAATAGAAATGCATTATAGAGCATACATGAACATTTGAGAATTTCCTATCTAGAAGAGTTTAAGCTACGTCTATGCAAATAAAACAGACATTAAACTTCACAAACGTATTTTATGATTATTTTCTTATGAAAGCACCTGCCTACCTTATAAGTACGCTATCACAGAAGTATTACAGAAACTCGTTTTGTCTCGATTCTCAAAGGCTACCAGAAAATAGTTCCAAACATGCTTAAATGTGTGCTCAAATTTCACAGAAGTCACATAAATCCAGATATGAGAGAAAAAAGTTTACTCATTTTATGAAAGTCACACTATTCTATAATTGTTTCTTCAGTGATTATAATTTCTTATTAAAACACTGAATTCCTATATTGTCCCACAGAACTGCAATCAGTAATAGTTTGAAAACGATCAGCAGCGATAAAATAATTATAATATTAGACAGATACTAGGCACTAAAACTAATAAAACGAGAATTAATTTCCTATCACAATAATTCCAACAGAGCATCAAACACAACTCAGCTTCTCAGATTCAAAGCAAATAAATGAAGCAATTTAGCAACTGTTTACATCTGCTGTGGATATTCTCCACTATTGAAATATTGACTCTCCATAGCTGCCTGAATGTCTCCAGGGAACCAGCTGTTATGGATCAATCATACATGCTTGTTTCCTGCAACCACTGTATCAATATTATATCCTAATAATTAATACCATATGCGAACATGGAACCAGTGTGTATTGACTTTGTTCAATAGCTGGTTCCCAGTAGGACAAAATGATGGCATGTTATCAGGAGTGCAGGTGGTGTGACAGCTGGTTCACATGTGTACTGGGTTATTATCAATCAATACACAGCACCAGTAGTGCTGACCTGCAGCAGCCTGGAGGGAATTCTGCTACTGAAATCCCACATGGTGGAACAATGAAACACATGAACAGTCATCCAGACAAGTACCACTGACACTTATGGTGGAACTTGAAACATGTATTATCACTGGGTCAGCTGACATATGGCAGCCATCATAAACTGATCATGATCCCCCACACTATAAAATAACATTTATGAGCAAATGGATGAATATACACTATAAAATATGATTTATTAGAAAATGTATAAGTATCACACTATACAATATCATTTATTAGACGATGTATAACTTGTGACCACACTATAAAATTTCATTTACTAGAAAATGTATAACTACCGCACTATAAAATATCATTTATTAGAAAATGTATAACTACCACACTATAAAATATAATTTACTAGAAAATGTATAACTACCGCACTATAAAATATCATTTATTAGAAAATGTATAACTACCGCACTATAAAATATAATTTATTAGAAAATGTATAACTACCACACTATAAAATATCATTTATAAGAAAAAAATATGAATTACTACTACACTGTACATTATCATTTACTAGAAAATGTATACCACACTATAAAATATCATTTATTAGAAAGTATATACCACACAATAAAATATCATTTGTTATAAAATGTAAAACTACATACTATAAAATATCATTTATTAGAAAATATATACCACACTACACAATATCATTTATAGAAAGTATATACCACACTACACAATATCATTTATAGAAAATATATACCACTACACAATATCATTTATTAGAAAATATATACCACACTACACAATATCATTTATAGAAAATATATACCACACTTCACAATAGCATTTATAGAAAATATATACAACACTACATAATATCATTTATAGAAAATATATACCACACTACACAATATCATTTATAGAAAATATATACCACACTACACAATATCATTTATAAAAAATATATACCACACTACACAATATCATTTATTAGAAAATATATACCACACTACACAATATCATTTATTAGAAAATATATACCACACTACACAATATCATTTATAGAAAATATATACCACACTACACAATATCATTTATAGAAAATATATACCACACTACACAATATCATTTATTAGAAAATATATACCACACTACACAATATCATTTATAGAAAATATATACCACACTATAAAATATCATTTATCAGAAAATATATACCACACAACACAATATCAATTATAGAAAATATATACCACACTATAAAATATCATTTATAAATTTGTTATGAAGAACCATATTTCAAAAATGAAAGAAAATACTGTCAAACTATCATTTAAAAAAATATTTAAATATCAGGACTATATTATTACAAGTTTTAAGAACTTGTCCATATTTTGAAACAAAGAAACTGTTATCAAAATGTATAAAAATTGCAATTTTGTCATAACAAAATGTACAAGAAAACTATGACACAAATACAATATCACAGTCAGAACACTTATAAACAAGTGAAGGTGCGATTTGAAATAACCGACATAGCTAGAAACCTTTATTTGATAGTGAATCTATAGGTGTCATCTAGATTTTAAACTTATAATGCCATACTGTGCCGATTTAAAATCGAATGCATATCAGAAATACATCAAACAGAATCACCAAACGTATATGTTACACTTTGTTATGTCCCGCGATTTTATAAGGTGAAACACCAAGTTCATAATTTTATTTGATTTATTTGACTCTTTAATTAGTATAGAATAGATTAAAAAAAAAATCATTCAATTTCTAATATGTAAGTAGATTACTGATAATTAAATCATTTTAAATTTGTTTAAAGAATTTAATTTTAAAATTAAAATTTACAACTATTAACAATATTGTTAAAAATAAATGTAAAGCATGTGTAACAAATTAATTACAACTATAGAAGGGAATTTAGGCATAATTAAAGCCAAGTTATTAGAATAGGTAAAATATTTATCAAATTTTGCTGATAAGGCCATAATAAATTAATTGCTAGATTCTCATCCCGCCCGTCCCCGTTTTTTTATGCCGCCCCGGTAATTTTTATTTCTTCAAAAAAAAATATTAAAAAATAAATTAAAAATTAAAAAAAATAATAATAATAAAAAAAATTGCTGAAAGTATGAAACACTATCAAAAATGGGTTTTCACTCTTGGAAGTTGGAAGTACTCAGTAGTATGTTTTACTATTTTTGCATTGTGCCAAGGCCATTTTCCATTTGTTGCATAAAATAAAAAATAAAATTCCACCCCCACCCCTATTTTGAACTATATTTGGATGAGAAACTAGCAATTAATTTATTATGGCCTAATTAAAGAAGATGTGATCATTTGAAGGTTAAAGTATATATGGCAGCTGCAGTTTTAAAAACTATGACATCATTACGGTAATGCAAAATCTTAACTGAGCAAATAATGCTTTATTACTTCAGTTTAATTATTGTTCATCAAGATGTTGTGATTTTTTTCCTTATAAATCAGTAAATTATCCTATAACATGCAAACAATGACAATCAATTGTTAAAAGATCAATAAATGACGATATTTCTAACTGAAAGTCATGCGATGCACTTCCATGTATCCCATGCAATGCACCAATGCAGATGTGGCAGTGCAGAGATCTACACAACGCTGTTATTAAATATATTTTTTGTAATATTTTATATAATAATTATCATCGTTAAATATCGATCCAGGTTAAATGTTATGGAATTAATGGAAAATGATAACCTCAGAATGTAAAGCAGTTATGTAATGCAGTTTCACCTGGTTAATGAACCATTGTGTAAATAAGGATAAGCATGTATCACAATCGATGAAGTTGTTGATAATGATAGCCAGAACAAGTTTTTCTACAACCTTGACCTCTGCTGACCTTCACATTGTTTTGACCTCGTTTTCAATATGTTTCGCATTTATACATTGTGAAGTATTTTGTCATACTTTTGATCATTTTTAAGATTTAACTGACCTTGACTTTTCCTAAAAACTTGAAGTCAAAATATGCAAAATTACTTCTTAAGTTTGCGTCACAGTTATTGATGTCGAATAAAGAAGGAAATAAAAATGAAAAAAAAAAAAATCTGGTTTCCTACATGGCATTTGGTACATCTTCATATTTTAGTCATTAAATCCAATGTCAGATGAATAACAGTGGAAGCAGCGTGTGCACTCCAAAACCCCGGCAAGCATACGTTAAAACTATGTCAGATTTTAGGAGGGCTTCTGCCCAGTCCACCCTCCCTCCTCCATGGAACAGCTCTTGACAGATTTTTTTTAAACGTTTCAATATATTATTGAGGCCAAGATAAAACTATGGTGTGGTTCCTCTTACATGCAAAATAAAAATGGTAAAAGTCAAGATAAGGTCACGGTAGGAAAACCAGTTTTTTACATTTCTTTTGCTAATGCTTGACCTGTGTGAAACCTACTATTACCATCAATGATTCAGGACTCGGTTTTGTCATTCCAAATATTATATAATGGTTTTTCTATTATGTAATGAAATTGTAATATATTTATAATTGATTTTCCTCTTTGTTTTAAGGGTTGTACAAAAAATGTGGTCAGTCGGGTAACTGGAACCCAAACACAAAAAAAAAAAAAATCTTGGCCCTATTACAATATGTAGGCATTATAGCAATACATAAACTGAAAAAAGAAAAGAAATAGGTATCAGAAATTTAACAATAGAAAAGATACTCACCATGTAATAATTCTGTTTCACTAATTATATACAGCTAATCTCCTCTGGTTGAGACTTATAAACAACAACAATCCATCAAGGTTAGCGAATTTTCTTTTTAAGTTATACAATAAGTATCACATGCCCTTATATGGGTATAACAATTAATCAATTGATCAAATCACAGAAATTTTAATTTACACTAATTAATTAATTTTAAGTTGAACGCGGAACAAAACAATTCGCGGTGTGTGTCCATGTGAAACAACTCGGCTTCTGTAAGCTTGGCGATGTGTGTGTCGGACAAGACAGGTTCGGAATCATTGATTATCCAGAGAAAGAAGAAAACACAAATCACAGCAGGCAACTTTATGTCTTCTCCAATTTGTTTTTTTACAGTGCTGTGGAGTTTGATTAGAAACCTTTGAAGAATTAATTCTTTAGGAAACAAAATCTGCTTCAAAGAAGTTTTGGGATTTGTCTGTCCACCAGTCGGTTGAGTTCATATATCATTTTAAAATATATTATTTCACATCCATTAAAAGTGTGGTAGAACACAAAAATCCACTTGAATAATAAAGTTTCTGGTATTAGACTCAGGTGGCAAATCACCAATAATGAAAGAGTGTTTCTAATATATCCTGTACAATAAACCTGAATGTAATTTTCTAGCACTATCAGCTTCTGCTACTGATGCTGGCTGGACTGATATAGAATAACAAGAAATAATCCACAGTGTGATAATGAGTCGAAGTGTGAGGTATGGTAAAGTCCTTCAGCATGCTGCACAACTCGGGCTGGGGTGGTGTACTTGGCTGGGCCAGGACTCAGGCCTAGACTGATAGTGTAACAATATGGTTATATAGGTCCTTCAGTATGCTTTACAACCCGGGCTGGAATAGCCCATTTCACCCCGACATTAGCCAAACGATCACGGATAATAACGAATTTTCTCCGAGTAGCCAAATAGGTCGACCAATCAAACGCTGGTAGGCACATTAAATATTCATTGTAACAGTGTCCAATGTGAATTAAAAACAATACAAAAATGTTATTAAATGTCAGACCATAACTTGAACGCATGACATATTTATGTTATTAATGTGTTTGGTAGTGTAGAAAAACAAAAATTAAAGCGTGTTTGTTGCTACAATTCAAAAACGAGATTGTCAGAAAACAATGAATATTTCTATCGTAACACCGGTTCCAACTTACGCGCACATGCTCCAATGTAAACAATTCAACACGTGTTCCTGTAGCCTTGAAATCCGATCTAGTTTCCAAGGAATGAGTCAAGATGGTTTCTGTATAGAATATCACTAATGATTGCGGTGTTTTAGCGAAACAATACGCATTCATTAACTCATTATATAAACTGAAACTGGTTAATTTGTGAGTGTTGATACTTCTGTGACTACCAGCATCTGATTAGTTCTTGAAGTCATGTGACTTTCCGCCACGTGACTGAAATTCCGAACAGTGTACGGAGATTTCCGAAGTACCGGTGAAATGGGCTATACTGTACTTAGAAGGACTCAGGTCTGGACTGATGTAGAGTAACCATTGTGGCTACTATGCAGATTCAGTGGGATTTAAAGGGAATGTAGCGACGTAGCCAAACAATCTTTATTATTGAGGGTTCTGAAAAACTTGGAAAAGGGTGAAAGAATAATCTAAATCGAATGATAAACAAAGAAGATATGATCATTTGAAGGTTCTGTTGAAACGGATATGGAAGTCGACATTTTGAGAGCTATGACATCACAGTTCTAAATGACCATATATGGAACATTTATAAAATTAATATGAAAATTTACTGATTTATAGGGGGGAAAAATACAGTAACTGTATGAAAAATATATATACCTAATGGCAGTAATGCTTTATATGACCAGTAAATGATTTTGCATTCATTTGCAGTGATTTTCTTTGCTTTAAATGATAATTATCAATATTCCATGTATAGTAATTTGGAACTATGATATCATAGTTCTCAAAATGGCGGCTCCCATATTCGTTTTAGAAAAACCTTCAAATGGTCATATCATCTTTGTTTATCATCCAATTTTGATATTTCTTCACCTTTTTCAAAGTTTTCCAGAACTCTCAATAACAGAATTGTTTGGTTGTGTCGCTACATTCCCTTTAAGCAGATATATGGATCTAACAAAAGTTGTCAGAAGAAAAGAAAGCTCAATATTCGGGAAAAAACTGACATAAAATAAAGAGGATCATAAGTTAAAATCTAAAAGGACTTAGTTTTGTAAATAAACAAAAACAGAGTTATCGGACCTTAGTTAATTAGTAATCCACATGTTTGAAGATTCATAACAGTGTGGATAAAAGCTTATTTACAAAAGGTGAACTATTAACCCTTAACCCGCTAAGCACAACTATAATAGCCTTTGCGTCCATTGTAAACCCAGATCAGCCTGCCCTCAGCACAACTATAATAGATCAGCCTGCCCTAAGCACAACTATAATAGCCTTTGCGTCCATTGTAAACCCAGATCAGCCTGCCAGTGTTACATAAATGGAAAGGTCTTAACTCAAAGAAAGAACAGTCATTACATAATTATATGTAGCAGGTTAAGGGTTAAATTGTGTCTATGAAAAGGCAGATTATTCTGTAAAAAAAATATAGCCTAGAGTTATTGGTTGGCTGTATGGTGCTTTACATTCTTTCCAGCACATTTTAGGCTATATATGAAGGTCGATTTTTTAGTGGTAGAGACAGTAGAGACAGGCCACCAAATTGTTCCTGTGTAGAACTAATACTGTATACTTCCCGCCATCCGAAAGAATGTTTTCTCACCAGAGTTATGGGATCTAAAATTAGTAGATAAAAGCTTACATGCAAAAGATTAAGCGGATGAGACGTTTGAAACCGACGCGGACGAATGGGTGGTTACAATTTTTTTTTTTTTTATAAGCCCTGTCTATTCTTCCAATAAAATGAGCTTAAAAGCATATTGCACTCACTGCACTACCAATATACAAAGAGATATTTTAACATAGAATCTTATACTTCTTTTAAGAAACTTTTCCGTATAACAATCGCAGGAATAGAATTCCTTTCATTTTGCTGAGCAGAATCATCATAATAACTTCCTGTTTTATTACAAACAAAATATCTGGCGGAGTTTTTCAATTGTATGCAATAAAACCACATGACGGAATCATATTTATTATGTCAGAGTACCAGGAAACCCATAACATTGTTTTCTCCTACGGCTTCTAATTATCACCACATTTCTGTCTCGGATTCTTCTTGTGCCAACATCTCTGAGAAATCATGTGAAATATACCAAGGCATTAATGTTAAATCAAAACCTTCCACGACAAATTATTATGGAGATCATCAAAGCAAAAAACACCAGCTGATGCCAGGGGAGGTAATTAGAGGTAAGGGAGATAATTACGAACAGTTGTTGGGAGAGAGCAGGGATTACTGGCAGAATGCTTGATGAGGAGAAAGTACAAGTGCTTTCTTGAGAAAATTACTTGTGTACCACTGTTTTCAATCATAAGTTAATTGGTGAATTAAAAACAAATGTTCCCCAAATTATTTGATTCTGATATGTTAAGCATCAAGTCAGGATTAGTCATATATAGATACAAGCATTTCTAAGGCTTTCAGGCTTACACGGGAAAGGTTACCATGAAAAAGTTATTTCTCCTGAAACTTTATAAGTGAACTAATCTCCCCAAGAGCAAAGTGGTTAAAGATCTGGCCCATATTGTAGAGGTTATTATTTGATGATCATCATCGGAATCCTTGATGATGAGGATGATGACAAAAATGATGACGACAATGATGATGACAATGATGATGTTAATGATGAATTAAGATGATGATGATAATGATCATAACAAGGTTGATGACAATGATGATGATGTTAGTGATGAAGATGATGATGATAATGATGATAACAAGGTTGATGACAGTGAAGAAGATGATAATGATCACAACAAGGTTGATGACAATGATGTTGTTAATGATGAAAATGATGATGATAATGATATAACGAGCTTGATAACATGGATGATGATGTTCTTGAATTGAATTAGGGTTTTAAGGCGCACCAACACATGAAAGGTTATATGGCGCCTAACAGGAATGAACATGCCAGGCTCATCCTCCATGTACATCGAGATAAAATATGGAGAACGGGCCTAGAAATTTCTCACCCTGAACTGCAGAGTTGCTGCAAATTCTATTGTAGACACTCTATTTACACTGGAGCCACGTTATAGTTTTTCTGCCACTGCTCTAGTGATATGAGCGAGATGGCACCTGAAACAATGCAGGGGTCATGATGAAGACCTTTAATGAGCATGAATAAAAAATGATACAATGAACATGAATTTGGGGGGTTCTACCCCTCTGCCTTCCCCTCCAACAGGATCTGCAGTGGCCCTATTCTTTGCCCCCGTAACCAAACGGGGCTGATGTTCTTGAAGTTGATACTAGAAATACTACAGCTTTTATTGATGTTGCTAACTGTAACGATGCTTAGAATTACCAGTAGCAATAAATAAATACATAATTATAAATTATTCTCAATGTAAAAAGACAGAAGCCTACTGCAGAAAAATGAAGATATTTTGGCCACGTATCAAATAAACATCTGAGCAAATTTAAAAACTCAAGAAAGTAAGTTTTGCATATTGATTATTATATCAGGTACTACACGAAATTTCTGTATAAATAATCCCCTCTTTGTTAAGATCACACTGATGTATGACAATAACGAGAAATGTGTCTGTGGACATGAAGGCCGTAACTCCAGTGAAAGTCAATGGACTGGAACAGAACAACAATATGTGCAACTAGGTTTTATACTGACTGATACTTCCTACAAAGTATCGCCAAAATCTGTTGAAGAAGTTCAGGAGAAGTATTAAGTTTGGACAAGAACGTGTGATGTACTTACAAAAGTGTGATGTACATATGGACCGACATGGGCAACACTATATGCATCCACGGTGACCCCACCTCATATATGTCTGCGGCATAATAAAATGTGAATGTTGAGAGCGACGCTCAGGTTTCAGTTTAAACAGAAATTTGCTAAAAGTTTGATATACAACCTTCCAAACTCGGTAGATTTATTGTTTTGTCGTAACACAAGTCCAAGCATCGTTTCTGAACCTTTTCTAGTTTGTCTTTTTCACATTTATAATATGGGGAATATTATGGCTCCGTACTGGAGCATTAGGGCCTAATCATTGTAGAATAAAACGTTGAAACTTTCCCTTATGCATCTTATCACTTCCTGCAATTGCCAATCTCCTTCCAGTTCTCACAAACAGATCAACTTTCTTCGACAAAGTACAATTTATTAAACCTAGCAGCTTTCTCCAAACTGATATTCTCATTAAATCTGCCTGCTCCATTAAAGCATTGATAATAATGAAAAACCTACATAAATGCCCAGATCTCCTCCTTCCAGCCGTGAATGTCATTCAGAGTATTTATTTCCATTTGGTTAAACAATCAATGCTTTTAGGAGTTTTGCATCTAACGGCATCATCTAATGGCGTGATTAGATTCCCAGGCGCAGATTCGCGGCTCAAGCACGAACCATAGTCCCCGATGAGAAAAACAGTAATGACTATTTCTGTATATACTGGTACAATAGATACGTATTGGTATATCGCTTGCATTACTTCAATAAAATCGGCAAAAATGTGGTGAATATTTGAAACAAAATAAGGCACTCTTGAGGCACATCAACAATACCATTTGTGACTGATATGATCTTACTTGTGCAATCTGATTTTTCGAAATTCAGAAATTGAGTTAATTTATCATAGTTTCGCACAAAACTGACGAAAGGAAATAAAAAATATATGGTACGAATATGGGGCTTCTTTAATAAATATTCCATTTAATTTATGTAACGTAGTAACTTTTTTCATAAGGTTTTATCAGAGATCTAAGATAAAGCCTTCTGAGATTTCTGGTTTTATGAATAAAAATAGATATGCTAATAAATGAGAATTTCAGAGAACAGATATAATGCTTTTTTAGCTCTGATGTCTTGAATATTTTTGCATTTGCCTTTTATTAGAAAGTTAAAACTGGTTTACATTGCAACCTGCCTGACACACAAAAATTTAATTGTAGTTTTCGTTTTGTCTAATAATGCGCAATACCACTAGAATTGTCGACCAGTCACTGTAGCTGCGCAATACCATTAGAGTTTTACAAGCATTTTAGTTCCAAGCACAGGTCCAGTTGTTTGTTCGGAAGAGTTTTACAAACATTTTAGTTCCAAGCACAGGTCCAGTTGTTTGTTCGGAAGAGTTTTACAAACATTTTAGTTCCAAGCACAGGTCCAGTTGTTTGTTCGGAAGAGTTTTACAAACATTTTAGTTCAAAGCACTTGTCCAGTTGTTTGTTCGGAAGAGTTTTACAAACATTTTATTTCAAAGCACTTGTCCAGTTGTTTGTTCGGAAGAGTTTTACAAACATTTTAGTTCAAAGCACAGGTCCAGTTGTTTGTTCGGAAGAGTTTTACAAACATTTTAGTTCAAAGTACAGGTCCAGTTGTTTGTTCGGAAGAGTTTTACAAACATTTTAGTTCAAAGCACAATTCCAGTTGTTTGTTCGGAAGAGTTTTACAAACATTTTAGTTCAAAGCACAGGTCCAGTTGTTTGTTCGGAAGAGTTTTACAAACATTTTAGTTCAAAGCACAGGTCCAGTTGTTTGTTCGGAAGAGTTTTACAAACATTTTAGTTCAAAGCACAGGTCCAGTTGTTTGTTCGGAAGAGGTTTTACAAACATTTTAGTTCAAAGCACAGGTCCAGTTGTTTGTTCGGAAGAGTTTTACAAACATTTTAGTTCAAAGCACAGGTCCAGTTGTTTGTTCGGAAGAGTTTTACAAACATTTTAGTTCAAAGCACAGGTCCAGTTGTTTGTTCGGAAGAGTTTTACAAACATTTTAGTTCAAAGCACAGGTCCAGTTGTTTGTTCGGAAGAGTTTTACAAACATTTTAGTTCAAAGCACAGGTCCAGTTAATTGTTTTACAAACATTTATTAAAGTTCCAAGCACAGGTCCAGTAAATTGTTGTTTGTTTGATTCTTGAGATTCTCAGTAGTAGCTGTACTGGGTCCATGGGTGAATTCCCAGTGGCCATATCAGGCCAGCTGTACTGGGTCCATGGGTGAATTCCCAGTGGCCATATCAGGCCAGCTGTACTGGGTCCATGGGTGAATTCCCAGTGGCCACATCAGGCCAGCTGTACTGGGTCCATGGGTGAATTCCCAGTGGCCATATCAGGCCAGCTGTACTGGGTCCATGGGTGAATTCCCAGTGGCCACATCAGGCCAGCTGTACTGGGTCCATGGGTGAATTCCCAGTGGCCACATCAGGCCAGCTGTACTGGGTCCATGGGTGAATTCCCAGTGGCCACATCAGGCCAGCTGTACTGGGTCCATGGGTGAATTCCCAGTGGCCACATCAGGCCAGCTGTACTGGGTCCATGGGTGAATTCCCAGTGGCCACATCAGGCCAGCTGTACTGGGTCCATGGGTGAATTCCCAGTGGCCACATCAGGCCAGCTGTACTGGGTCCATGGGTGAATTCCCAGTGGCCACATCAGGCCAGCTGTACTGGGTCCATGGGTGAATTCCCAGTGGCCACATCAGGCCAGCTGTACTGGGTCCATGGGTGAATTCCCAGTGGCCACATCAGGCCAGCCGTACTGGGTCCATGGGTGAATTCCTTTTCATTTTATTTTTAAAAAAAGTAAAGTTCCAATTTTAATTCATGCAAAATGATTCAATGTCCATTTAATTATTATTTTTCAATTTTGCATTTCTTTTTAATGGTAATTCATATAACCTTTTCTTCACATGCCCACTTTCAAAGGGATTGATGCACTATTTTAAAACAATGTTTATTTTAAAGGGCTATGAAAAATTATCAAAATGCCAAGAAAATTAAAGGAGATAAAACCTATTAAAAATTTGCAAAGAACTTAAACGAAGGCGACCATCTTCAAATGATGATGTCATTTTTTTACCTTATACGGCATATTGATAACATTTATTTTAAAGCAAAGACAAGAGACCCAAGAAGGCCTGTGGATGCTCTACTGGCTGAAGATAAAGCTTATGTATAAGGTGCCATAACTCTTTCAAAAATCATTCAACCGGAACATGGCAATGATATATGCAACTAGGCGTGGTACTGATCATCCCTGCCAAGTTTCGTTGAAATCCAGCTTAAGGTTCAGAAGAATTAGTCCAGACAAAGTTTGTGTATTAAAACCTTTAAAGGGCCATAACTCCACCAAATTCATTCAACTGGAACACGACAATGAAATGCGCAACTAGGCTTGGTACTAATCATCCCTGCCAAGATTCATTGAAATCCTGCCAGGGGATCAGGAGAATTGGTTGGGACAAAGTTTGTGCATTAAAACCTTAAAACGGCCAAAAATCATTCAACCGGAATATGGTGATGATATGCACAACTAGGCTTGATACTGATCATCCTTGTCCAGTTTCGCTGAAGTTCGGTCAGAGGTTCAGGAGAACTAGCTCGGAAAAAGTTTGTGTATCAAAAAACTTAAGGGGGCAATAACTCTACCAAAAATATGTAAACCGGAACACGATGTTGATATGCACAACTAAGCTTGGTGATGATCATCCCTGCAAAGTTTCGTTGAAATCCGGCGAAGTGTTCAGGAGAACTACTCCAGACAAAGTTTGTGTATTAAAACCTTTAAAGGGCCATAACTCTGCCAAAAACTCATTTAACTGAAACATGGAGACGATATGCACAACTAGACCTGGAACTGATCATCCCTAAAAAGTATAGTTTAAATCCAGCCAGGGGTTCAGGAAACTAGTCAGGACAAAGTTTGTGTATTAAAAACTTTAAAGGGCCAGAACTCCACCAAAATCATTCAACCGGAACACTGTGACTATATGTACAATTAGGCTTGTTACTGATCATCCCTGCAAAGTTTCACTGAAATCTGGACAAACGAAGGTCCTTTTGTTTTAATGAGGCCAAAATATAGCATATTCAGAAAATCCAGGGTCATAACTCCGGTGGAAATGGTCCAATCTGGCTGGTTTTCGACATTGTCCGAGCTTTCATTGATATTAACTATCTGGTAAAGTTGGTAAAGACCTGATGAAAAATGAAGGCCCTAACGTATAGCATTTTTAACTAAATCAATGGCCATAACTCCGCTGTTACCAACCGATTTGGCTGGTTTTCGAACTTGTCCAAGCTTTCATTGATGTTAACAATCTGGTAAAGGTTGGTAAAGATCGGATGAAAAATTAAGCCCCTATAATCTTAATGAGGCAAAATATAGCATTTTTGACTAGTCAAGGGCCGTAACTCCGCTGCTATTGGTCCGATTTGCAAATTTTCAATATGTCATATCTCCTTTATTTTTCATGGCATTTTGACAATTTTTTCAGCTTTTTTTCAAGTTTTTCAGAGCCCTAAAAAATAAACATTGATTTAAAATAGTACATCAACCCCTTTAAGAGCGCATGGCTGCATATCTAGTGACACTGCACATGTCTAAGATATACTTTCTGACCGCGGAACGTTATTATACTGGTTTGCATACAAAAATATTAATAGGATGCTTTTATATAGTGCAAAAAGTAAATTAAGGTAAAATATTACCAAATGAATAATTACATCTGTTTGTGATATATATACATATATTTGTATAAACTTCTATACTAATTTCAGTTTATTATGATTCATGATTTGATATGTAATCATGTGCAACAACCTGTGCAAAAATCATTATTTGTGATGAAATGGTATCATATGGATAGTCCATCAAATATTGATGAAGGAATCATCTCAAAAAAGAACATAATTCCACCCAGTGGGCTCCTGCACATGCGAGTTAATTATTTCATGAAGTGGGCTTATCAGCACCAGTTGTGGCTTGCAGCTGTTGGGAGTGTTGTGTGAAGATTTGAGATCTGCAAGAAACACCTGACACTCTGTATGTTTGAGAAGTGTTGAACTCTGACCCAGCTGACTGATACACAGTGTTCCACATCTGGTAATCATCACATCTGGCAGACAGTCTGGAACCAGTCTGGAATGTTCAAGCTTCTGCAGCACACCAACTTCCTACTCTCAATCAATGGAATGCTTTAATTGACAGAAAAAAGCATGTATGGTAAAATTGAAAACACTTGTGTGTGCTAAATGTGTTGAAAGCGCTGGGAAAACAACATGTTTCAAAATTTGAACCATATAACCAAATAAAATTAATTGGGTAGAAAAGAAAAACCACATGCAAGATAAATAGGTGGTCTTTTAATCTTAAGTGGCACTCTTCCAAAGAAAAATCCATAATAGCATAGATATTATTATGAATAATGTGTGCTTCCTTTTAAAGCTCTAGGTGTTACTGACTGTCCTGTCTCTTTTGGCATACACTGAAAAATGGCTTGGCCTAACTAGCCTGTCCTGGCTTGGCCTAAGATTATTTGGTCCCTTGGTCCACTGGGGTTAATGCGTTTCCAGGGTCAGTTATGTTGTTTCTAGATGGTCAGTGGCTCACATTAAGGTCAGCACATGTCTCATGGGACAACGCATTTGTACTGAATATATGAGGGTCATTCAGAAACAACAAGTTACAAATGCAACCAGTTTATGATATACATTAAAACAAGTCTATTAAATCATTTTAGAATTATTTTATTATTAGAATGTTGTGTTTCTGGGTTTCAAGAACCTCATTACTCAATGTCCAGTAAATGAGAATGTAGTGAGCTTTAAATTAACTGGTTTCATTGGTCCAGTTGTTATCACTGAATACCCTGGTATTACGACATCACGTCATGCTATTGTGACATAACATCATGCTATTATAATGCAACTCAGTGTGTTTTCAGAACTGAATGAGCCTTTTAATTGCTGTGAAAAACAGATTGACTGTTTGTATCAGTCATTGAGTAATGAGTTTCTTGAAACCATGAATCACAAAATTCTAAAAATAAAATAATTCTAAAATGATTTAATAGACTGTTTAAAGTGAAATATCAAATATCACATGCATTAATGGAAACAAATATAATTTCTAAACAAGTAACTTAAAAACTATACCACAAGCACATATAGCATTTAAAACATATCCATTTTTTGTTGTTGGCATAATAACAGTAAATAACAAAATATCCATTAAAATAGTCTATTAAATCATTTTAGAATTACTTTATTGTTAGAATTTATGTTTCTGGGTTTGAAGAACCTCATAACTCAATGTTCAGTAAAACCTCAGTGTGTTCTGAGAATGTAATGAGCTTTAAACTAACTGGTTTCATTGGTCCAATTTTTATCACGGAACCAATCAGAATGCTTCATTCATATTTTCATATGGTTGCTTCTACCATGACATCACTTTCTGGTATTATGACATAACACCCTGGTATTATGACATCACGTCATGCTATTATGACATCACATCATACTATTATGATGCAACTCAGTGTGTTCTCGGAACTGAATGAGCTTTTAATTGCTGTGAGGAACACGTTAAGAAATTCTTGAAACCAAGAATCACAAAATTCTAAAAATAAAAGAATTCTAAAATGATTGAATAGACTGTTTAAACAGGATCCTTCAATAAAGTGTCCCTAAGCCAGTTCGTTCTCGTTTCGCTATAATTCTCAAATATGCTGTCGTGGCTTAGAATATGCAGCCATTTACTATTTACCTGTTGGGTACTTTTAGAAGCAAAATGAATCATGAAGCCTATGCTATTAATTACGGTCTGAAGGTGTTTGTGATTTTAATTATGGGTCCATCAGTATTAATTATTCTTGTTTTAACACCCTTGTTCTTTTTATCAATCAAACGTATATGATTATCGGCACTTTGTTAATCATTATGGGCATTTTGAACTTCGCTAAATGTATAATTAATTAACTACATCGGAAGACCCTTTCATGTTAAACGTTTAAAGTAATATTACATAGTTTACATAAATTAACAAGAGCATCAAGAATTGCAGGGCAATCCATAGTCCCCTACCGTCCCAGACAAGCATTTTTCAGACATTTCCTATGATGGAGGTCAAAGATCAAGGTCAAGGTCACAATGACCTTATTTTGGTATGCGACACACCGCTATCCCAAGATGTATTCACATCAAGGTCACAGTGATCTTATTTTGGTACGCGACACACCTCTATCCCAAGATGTATTCATATACCAAGGTTGGTATCTCTAAGTGTTATAGTATTGAAAATACGGTCTCGACAAGCATTTTCTATGACAGAGGTCACAGGTCAAGGTCATAGTGAACTTATTTTGGTACGCGACACACCTCTATCCCAAGATGTATTCATATACCAAGGTTGGTATCTCTAAGTGTTATAGTATTGAAGATACGGTCTCGACAAGCATTTTCTATGACAGAGGTCACAGGTCAAGGTCAAGGTCATAGTGAACTTATTTTGGTACGCAACACACCGCTATCCCAAGATGTATCCACATACCAAGTTTGGTATCTCTGTTATAGTATTGAAAATACGGTCTAGACAAGCATTTTCTATGACAGAGGTCACAGGTCAAGGTCACAATAACCTTATTTTGGTATGTGACACACCGCTATCCCAAGATGTATTCACATTACCAAGTTTGGTATCTCTAAATGTTATAGTATTGAAAATACGATCTGGCAAGCATTTTCTATGACAGAGGTCATAGGTCAAGGTCACAGTGAACTTATTTTGGTACGCGACATACCGACAGTATTGAAAATAAGGTCAATAAAGCATTTTCTATGACAGAGGTCACAGGTCAAGGTCAATGTCACAATGACCTTATTTTGGTACGCGACACACCGCTATCCCAAGATGTATTCACATACCTAATTGGTATATCGAAGTGTTATAGTATTGAAAATATGGTCCAGACAAGCATTTTCTATGACAGAGGTCACAGGTCAAGGTCACAGTGATCTTATTTTGGTACGCGACACACCCCTATCCCAAAATGTTTTCACATACCAAGTTTGGTATCTCTTAAGTGTTATAATATTGAAAATACGGTCTGGACAAGCATTTTCTATGACAGAGGTCACAGGTCAAGGTCACAGTGACCTTATTTTGGTACGCGACACACCGCTTTCCCAAGATGTATTCACATACCAAGTTTTGGTATCTCTAAGTGTTATAGTATTGAAAATACGGTCCAGACAAGCATTTTCTATGACAGAGGTCACAGGTCAAGGTCACAATGACCATATTTTGGTATGCAACACACCGCTATCCCAATATGTATTCACATTACCAAGTTTGGTATCTCTAAGTGTTACAATATTGAAAATACGGTCTGGTCAAGCATTTTCTATGACAGAGGACACAGGTCAAGATCACAGTGACCTTATTTTGGTACGCAAAACACTACTATCCCAAGATGTATCCACATACCAAGCTTGGTATCTCTAAGTGTTATAGTATTGAAAATACGGTCCAGACAAGCATTTTCTATGACAGAGGTCACAGGTCAAGGTCACAATGACCTTATTTTGGTATGCGACACACTGCTATCACAAGATGTATTTACATTACCAAGTTTGGTATCTCTAAATGTTATAGTATTGAAAATACGGTCTGGACAAGCATTTTCTATGACAGAGGTCACAGGTCAAGGTCACAGTGACCTTATTTTGGTACGCGACACACCGCTATCCCAAGATGTATCCACATACCAAGTTTGGTATCTCAAAGTCTGATAGTATTGAAAATATGACCCAGACATATTTTATATGCATTTTCTACGACAGAGGTCACAGGTCAAGGTCACAATGACCATATTTTGGTATGCGACACATCGCTATCCCAAGATTTGTTCACATATCAAGTTTGGTATCTCTAAGTGTTATAGTATTGAAAATACAGTTTGGACAAGCATTTTCTATGACAGAGGTCACATGTCAAGGTCAAGGTCACAGTGACCTTATTTTAGTAAGCACACACCGCTATCCCAAGATGTATCCACATACCAAGTTTGGTATCTCAAAGTCTTATAGTATTGAAACAAGAGGTCAATGACCTTGAAGCTCTACTGATAGATTTCGATAGCTAGATCAGCATTCCTGTGAAGTTCATAAAAATCTGTCAAGTAGTTTCAGAGGAGTAGTCGCTACAAGTTGAAGTTTTTACTATATAACTCTAGGTACACAAAGATGGCCACTGGCAGCCATGTTTAATGTCGAAACAAAATAATTTTCGACAAGGATCAACATCTTGTCATGCTGAATTTCAGAAAAAGTCCCATATCAATATCACTTACAGTTTTCAAGAAGTAGTCGCTACAAACTTGTTTTTAAAAATCTATGTTTAGCCGTGGTGGCCATCCTGAATTTCCGGCCGACCTGAAATTGTGCCAGGATCAACTAGACATCAAGAGCAATATTCCTGTGAAGTTTCATAAAAATCTGTCAAGTAGTTTCATGTTTAATGTCAAATCAAAATAATTTTCGTAAAGGATCAACATCATGTCATGATTATCATTTTAGAAAAAGTCCCATATCAATATCGCTTACAGTTTTCAAGAAGTAGTCGCTACAAACTTTTTTTAAAAAATCTGTTTTTAGCCATGGCGGCCATCTTGAATTTCCGGCCGACCTAAAAAAAATCTGGGATCAATTAGACATCAAGAGCAACATTCCTGTGAAGTTTCACAAATATTCGTCAAGTAGTTTCAGAGAAGTAGTCGCTACAAGTTTTTACTATATAAATCTATGTAAACAAAGATGGCCGCTAGCGGCCATGTTTAAAGTTGCATCGAAATAAATTTTGACAACGATCAACATCATGTCATGCTGATCATTTTAGAAAATGTCCCATATCAATATCACTTAGATATGAGCATAAGTAGGCCATATATGACAGGGTTAATGTTTTCGTTTATATTTAATTTGAAATTATGTATTTGATGTCACATTATAAAACCACTGTCTTGCAGATCAGATACAGAAAGCTTTAAAACAATTTACTAAACACAGGAATTATGATCTTTGAGCAAGGTCAGGAACATCGACAAGATCTTAGGTAACGAGGACATTCAATAATCTGACAGCTCATATTAATAACACAACTAGAAACAGCTTTCCCACATTATAATGCGTCCTAAATGTGTCTATATAAGGAAATTAACTCTGTGCATGGTCATTTATTGATAAATCATACACTGTGTGCACTCACTAAACAGTATCAGTGTCGAGACCCCTCGAACTAGAAATCCCGTGAAAAACGACAGAGATATTTGATAATGGCAAATGGGTCACGGCTTGAAAAGGTAAAAAAACGAAGAAAATCATTAATAACTTCTGTTCTTCTAAACATTTTATGACGACATTTTAAGGCTTAAATTTGGGCATTTCTGTTATTTTGATATACATTTTAAGTAAAAATTCTTAATTTTTTTAAAAAAAAATTTTTTTTATGTATACAGAAAAAAACCTCATTTTATTTGTAATATTACCCATTATTGCACTTGGTTAATCAACACAAAATTATACACAATGCACAAGTCAAAACTTTGTCGATACTCAAACTGAAGTTCTTTAAGCATACGTTCACACATATTCGCAGTTAGACAGAAGGAAATACATACGTACATTTTAACCCTCTGATGTAAAAATGGTGGTCCTCCGCGGAATAAGTGTAACTTCCAATAAAATAAAAGCCAGAACGGAGGCTTTTTCGACGTTAAGCGTATACTAGTTGCAAACTGCATTCATATTTGCATCTGTTCGTCACCATTATTTTACGTTTTACCATCGTATAAATTCTGTTGGCGAGATTGAAGTTGATCACGGTACAAATCTAGCGCCATTTTTCATGCGAGTGCATTTGTTTCACAACAGAAACAATGGCGGAATCAATCGTGATTTTGATCCTTTGATTTTGGGTACCTTACTGACCTATATTTAAACAAAATCAATGGAGAAATGAAGAATAATACTTTATTTTGTCAAATTCACTAATAATTACATGTGCTAATTTATCCGATCTTGGTTGATTTTAAAGTAGTCCTTTGTAACAGCGCTTTTCTAATGGCGGACAATATTGTATTCTCGCAAACTCTCGCGAATTCTCGCAGGTGCGTGGAATGACAGCATATATGAGTTATCGCCCAGGCTTTGGGACCCTTTATTGAAGGATCCTGGTTTAAAGCAATATACAAATATAACACAACTATAATACAGTTGAATATGTTTAGATATATATATTTATAGCATATCCCACTACCCACCTTACCATCCAGCAACCCAACCACATATCCACCCTACCAAAATGGAACCACCAAACCACACAATCAACCATCAATCAACCAACCCACTACCCATTCAGTTTCATTTAACCATCCATCCACCAATACTGTCTCCGTGGCTGAGTTGTTGCATTGTTACCCTTCTCGTCTCTCATCTCTGCGGGTTCGAATCCCACTGGGAGCTCGACTTGTAAGTGAGGAAGTGTTGATTCTTACGGATGGCGAGAAGTCAAGTATACAGTACTGGTTCTACCCAGGAAAAGTGGGTGGTCGGCCTCCACCACAAAAAAAAAGACCGTCATATATAATCTGACATGTGTTGAAAATGACGTAAAACATCATACAAACAAACAAACAAATCCATCCACCAACTCACCCTTCCAAAAACATTGTGCCAATATATCATTCCATAACTTTTTGAATCATAATCATCAAGTTAATCCATTGTTAAATACTAATTTATCCCTTCACTAATGTATCAATCACGCAATCGTTTCAAACATTAATTCACTTTATTTTTCATATTAGTATGAATATATTGTAACTATTCAGTGGCGTAACTACGCTGAGGCATTCCTAGGCACTTGCCTCAGTAAATATTTGAAAAGTGACCAATAAAAAAATAAAGAAATAAAATAAAATAAAAAAATGAAATAGAATCAAATAAATCTATTACAATGTAACAATTTAGAAATGTCAACCTTTTTACCTAAAAGTACCGAGGCCATACGTTTCGTATGGTACCCTGTTCGAAAATCGTCCGAGCGCCATAAATGACAGAGCGCCATATTTTATACCGTTTCCATTCAAGATGGTTGACATCAATACGTATCACCGGCGAATCGGCGGTTTCCGTTCGAAGACATTTCTTTTCGATCTTTCAACCCTTCATGTTGTCGGTGTGTTAGGTTTCATTGGGATGTTGTTACTGATGGGTGGGATCGAGTCCAATCTGGGCCCAATTCAGGTATTGTGATGTTTGTTTACATTGATTTTATCCTTTGAATTTTCCCGCCATCTAAACTTATTTCAATCAAACATGCATTCATGTAGATTATTAAATATGAAAACTATATCATCAATTCTCCCTAAAATTTCAGGAACAATATACCTCTCAGATGTACGCCAAATGCCACCAAAAGCATCCTTGAAAAAAAAAAAATCCGTGGGGGCATGCCACCGGACCCACCTAACATGGGTGTGCCTCGGTAAAAAATCCTTTCTGGTTATGCCACTGCCATTATTGTGTTCCCATTTGCACACTGTTATGTTTCTTCCCTTTACATGTTTCTCATGATAAGTATCATTGACACCTCATAATCAATTCTACTTCAATGCAACCAATTATAGTTATTTAAGATTCAAACATTTTGTGAATGCCCCTCATTGCAAAGAACTGACCTGGAACAATAACAATTAAGGTAAACAATTTTAAGATCAGGCCAGCCAATGAGGCCAGGTTAGTTAGGCCAAGCCATGTTTCAGTGTATGCCGTCTTTATTTGGTACTTAGTTTTTTATGCTTTCCAAATATTTGATTTCCGATAGATGTATAGGCCCGGCTGCTTTCGGGTAAACCAAAAATGCATTATGTTTGCATTAATTTTTTCCTGCCATTTGCATTTCATTTGTACTCCATTGGCATTCTCTTGTCATATTAAATGATAAGCATTACTCATCAAGCAGTTTGTGTCGAAACATCAAGATGGATGGAGGACTTCAAGTTAGGGGTCTCCTACAACAAAAGAAGCAGATGTGTAAGAAAGTATGTGTTTATTATGCCTTTAGTTTGCCTAATTGTTTTTTGTCGCAACTTTCTATTTCTGGGACACTGAAATGTGCGTTAAATGAAATTAAATCATTTAAATTGTATGGTCATATGGTTTGTTTGTTTGTTTGTATGGTGTTTTACGTCATTTTCAACACGTGCAAGGTTATATATGACAGTCGATTTTTTGTGGTGGAGGCAGACCACCCACTTTTCCTGGGTAGGACCAGTACTGTACACACCATCCGTAAGAATCGACACTTACACACGAGTCGAGCTCCCAGTGGGATTCGAACCCGCATCAGTGAGAGGCAAAGGTTTACAATGTAACGTTGTTAACCATTTGGCCACGGAGTATACATATAAGCTAAAACTCACATAATTTAGCCCATCTTGGGTTCCAGGGGGTTTCACCCTCATGACCGTTTAACCAAGGGCATCCACTCCATGGAACCCCATCTCACTCTTGACTTTCATTGGACCTTGACAGCTATGCAACTTACTCCATAGAAGGCTAAAACATATTGAATGGCATTTTATATTGGAGTAATATAATTGAGTCTTCAAGAAGGCAGTATCTGGGTGTAAGCTTGAGACTACCAGTAGCGTAGCTTCTTGTAGGCACTGCAGGCCTATGCCTTCAACTTTTTCCAAGATATAAAAACTTTGAAAACGCTCAACTTAAGGTGGAGGGGATAAGGGGAAAGAGTTTTGTTTGTAAAATATTCCGAAATGTTGAAACTTTGTTTAGTTTTGCCAATGAAATCTTTAAATCTGTGATCGATTTAGGGCCATCTTGGCCATCTTGGCCCTCTTGTTGGGAATACACAAAACTCCAAAATCATTTTTTGGACAGATTTAAAGATTTCAATGTTGTTATCACAACAGAGCCCACATTTCTTGAACAATCTTAACCATACTTGAGCTACTGGCACATTATCAAACTTCTTCGAAATCTTATGGTCATATACAATCTGTGCAAGTTTGGTTCAGATTGTTCAAGAAATGTGACAACATTGATATAAAGACACTGACAAAGTTTGGTAAATATCAAATACAAAATGAAGGTGCTAGAGTGTAACACCTTGGGCAGGGCCAAATGTGACCCCAGGGCTACATGTAATATATGAGAGCTTTGTGGTTTCAGAGAAGAAGATTTTTTAAGTTTTTCCCTATACAAGTCTATGTAAAACATGACCCCTGGGGTGGGGCCAAATGTGACCCCACGGTCACCATTTGAACAAACTTGGTAAAGGACCATAAGAGTATAGTAAATGCAAAATATTAAACCTATGGCTCTTGTAGTTCCAGAGAAGAAGACTTTAATGTGTTTCCTATATAAGTCTATGTAAAACTGGGCGCGGCCAAATTTGACACCAGGGTCAACATTTGAACAAACTTGGTAGTGGACCATAAGCTTATAGCAAATGCAAAATATTAAACCTCCGGCTCTTGCAGTTCCAGAGAAGAAGATTTTTTTCAGTTTTTCCCTATACAAGCCTATGTAAACTTTGACCCCCGGGGCGGGGCCAAATGTGACCCCAGGGTCAACATTTGAACAAAATTGGTAGAGGACCATAAGCTTATAGCAAATGCAAAATATTAAACCTCTGGCTCTTGCAGTTTCAGAGAAGAAGATTTTTTTAAGTTTTTCCCTATATAAGTCTATGTAAAACTGTGACCTCACGGGGCGGGAACAAATTTGACCCCAGAGTCTCCATTTGAACAAACTTAGAAGAGGACCATAAGCTGATGCTACATGTAATACGAGAGCTCTGTGCCATGTGGTTTCAGAAAAGAAGATTTTTTTCAGTTTTTCCCTATACAAGCCTATGTAAAACTGTGACCACCAGGTTGGGGCCAAATGTGATCCCCTGGGACCCCATTTGATCCAACTTGGTAGAGGACCCTAAGCTTATAGCAAATGCAAAATATTAGACCTCTGGCTCTTGCAGTTTCAGAGAAGAAGATTTTTTAAGTTTTTCCCTATACATGTCTATGCAAAACATGCGACCCTTGGGGCGGGGTCAATTGTGACCCGAGGGTCACCATTTGAATAAACTTGGTAAAGGACCATACGCTTATTGTAAACGCAAAATATCAAACCTCTGGCTCTTGTAGTTTCCGAGAAGAAGATTTTAAAAAAAAAAAATCCTATATAAGTCTATGTAAAACTGTGACCTCCCGGGGCGGGGACAAATTTGACACCAGGGTCACCATTTGAACAAACTTAGTAGAGGACCATAAGCTGATGCTACATGTAATACATGAGAGCTCTGTGCCTTGTGGTTTCAGAGAAGATTTTTTAAAGTTTTTTCCTCTATGTCTATATGAAAAACATGCAAAATCTCAATATACAAATTTTGGATCCCCGGGGTACGACCATTTTTGACCCCGGGGACTTCATTTGAACAAACTTGATAGTCTAGGCGTTGGCGATCATTTTAAAAGAAAAACTGTTGAAATCTGTCCTGTGGTTCTGGAGAAGAAGATTTTTTAAGGTTTCGACCATATATGGTAATGGCGGCAAATATTGGATGTCGCGCTGACCTAATTTTAACAAATCTAAAAAGCATTCATCTAAGGATCATCCATGTGAAGTTAAGTCAAAATTAGCCAAGCGGTTTCTGAGGAGAAGTCGTTTGAAGAAAAGTTAATGACGACGACGACGGACGGACGACGGACGCAGAGTGATCCCAATAGATCACCTTGAGCCTTTGGCTCAGGTGATCTAAAAAAGCATTTTCAAACTTGTCACAGTGCATCATGTTACGTCTAATTCCAACTACACCTCTGGCTAGTATTTCTTTTGCTATTGTCTAAACAATATCTGCAACATTATCTGGTTGTTTGTAGAGTTTGGCAATTTTCAAGTACCCTATTATTGCCTTATTAAAGTTTCTACCTCTTTTGCCTAATTTTGGTTTAAAAGACATTATATAGGGAAGATTCTGTTATACTAGTTGGTATATCAAGTACATAAATCACCTATATGCAAATGTCATTCAGACCTTCAGGTAATTTCAGTCATACATAAATAACCAGAAACCTTAGACATCCTAGGTAGGACACATACAGTATCTGCCAAAATGATTGGTTTGTTTTTTGTCCAATAAATGTACAGGCCCGTAGCTACGCTGAGGCACACCAATTAAGGCAACTCCCTCGGTAGAATTTTGGGAATGTTCATACTTTACATATATCGAAGAATAATCATTATCAAGGATTGACACAATAATTATATGGGAAGGGAGCATAATTATATATAGCGATGCATGCATTTGTCTATTTGCATGTATGTCGGTACGTACGTGTCACACTTTCTTGTTCAGACAACTCCTGAGTTTCTATACAGAGTTTGACAATACTTTGTAGATAGTAACAGCACTACACAGTATCAGTATGAAATCTTGTTGCACATGTCATCAAGCTGTTCCGGTCCATTGACTTTGGGTGCATCCTTTAATGATTTTATAATGATAATTATAATGGTGACCTTATTCAGCCAATTTCCATTGACATATTTCTAGTTTTTCTTGCAACAAATATGGATTGTTTCTTATGTATCTATGCAATTTATGATGTTACATAACGTGGGAGTGCTTTATTATGTTTTTTATTTTACTTATTATGGTGTAAAGGTATTCATAATATACAAACAGGAATTTTCTGACATTAGATTTCGAATTTCAATCAATTTACATAATTTTTAAATATTGGTTATTTTAATGAAAACATTGAGTTACACATGCACCAAGTTAACAAATAGCTCTTCTGAAAATAAATGAAAAATAAATTAAAACAAAAAAGTGGTGCAGTAATTTCATTACAAGAAAATGAAAAATAAAAAAATATATTTAAAAGATATTCGACTGCTTTAAAATAGGCACACTTGTGCATGTTTTCAACCTTTAGCAGTTCTGCCTATCTTTGCAGCAATTCAATTAAACAAGGCGTAGAAAATATATTTTGGGTCAAGTCTCAATAACCTACTGTAAGAAGCAAGGCCGGCCTTGTGAAAATAGACGCGTGACATTTTCCAAATTAAGAATTTAAATGCCAGCTTTTTTTTGGAGGATTATATTCACATGTTTTCATAAACTTTGGAATCTATCTAATTTTTTTATATTGGTAGACAAGACTTTTTTTAAATTCAGCCAAATAGCGAATATACAATGACAATTATTGTCTCAAGGCTCTGGCTATATTTATCGCGGACTCAGAAAGCTGCTATGAGTGTTGGACCGTGTATCCTCTTTGAACGCAGTCAAATTGGTATACAGGCATTTTATGGGTCTTCTACTACTTGAATTAGGTATCAATTTCAGGGATACAGTCTATAAATATTTCTCAGCACACCAATACTGCTTATTCCAAATCGTTATTGTCACTGATTATTGATAGATGTTAAACTTTATTAAAGAGACAAACGGCAATCTTGATTTTTTAAAAGCTTGTGGCACCCCGTTAGTTTTTCTACATAACTTGCATTTGTTCAATATTTAATATCAATTATAAGAATAATATAAAGAAAATTATAGTACTAACTGTTTGTGTGTAAAGCTATATATGTATCTCTTTTTGGTTCTGTCTGATTTTAAAATAAGCAACACCTCTTCAATCATTAAACACTGAGTTGATGAAACTTTAACTGAGGCATCTTCTAAAGATTTTGAATAGGTCTGTTCCACTGCTAATTATTCTCATGAACTACTAATCAGATTTTAATAATAAAAAACATCTAACATTAAAACCTTTTCTTCTAATGTAAATTTACATTGCCGAAAACTGAGATTACCTTCACAGATGCTCCAATTGCTATTATATTATCATTAAGTTGTCGTTTTGTTTATAACTATGAAATTTACCAATTCTTCATATTCTAACCATGATCTTTTCTCAATTCCTCACATTCTAATCATGAAACAACATTCTATTTAGTGATCCATTACACATACTATTTCAGATGTCTATCATATTCATATTATAACATTATACAGCACAGATGCCAAAATTAAAAACATATTCATCTTGTCTCCTGATGAATAGTTTATCTAGTGCTCAAATTTTTCATGATAAATGTGCTTTGATTGTTGACAATTACAAATAAAAAAATTCTAACATCTGCACACTGTTCGTTTATTTTTATCATATTCATCCCTCTTACTGTTTTCTTATGTAACTGTTCTGAACGGCTTGTGATACTTTGTATCACTGTTTTCTTGTTTAAGTTACACCAGACCTGGAATTCACCAACCATTCTTGAGAATATTCTTAGACTTAAACTCAAGTATGCAAATTTCAATCACAAATATTTCTAAGACATTAAAGAATACACTTTCATAACAAGCTACTCTGTATAAATACGTTACATTTTAATAAATAGCAACTTATACGACTGTTTATCTTTGAAGGTAATGGGAATATTTGTGAACGACATTTTAGTACTTCAACTTAAAGACATCACACCAGAATCAAAAGATCACGGACACTTTACAGCTAGAGACGATCACAAACTTTTTAATCCTCTACTGTGGAAAATATTTATTGAGGCCCTGACATAATTTTATATAAAACTACAATGTGCAATGTTTCTTTACAATTGATAAATGTTCATTTTACTGTTTCGAATAGAAACATTAAAATATGACAGATTAAAAAGGTAAAATCTGCAAATTCAAAACTAAAAATATTGAAATTAAATCATGTTGGTACTGTTACACATACAATTTAGAAATAATTAAATCGGATTTAAAATTGTTTGTCGGGGCCTCATAATATAACGGTACATACCAATCTCCAATTTTGCATGAAATACTCGTACTTCTCACAATGCATGAAAAAAACAATCATAATTATGCCCCCACTATTTCTGTAGGATGGATTAGGCTGGTGGGATGTCTTTAAGTCCAAGAATAGTTTGAAGAATGACTGGTGAATTCCAAGCCAGGGTACCGCATTTCAGGTTTATCTGCACAAAGATCCTATTTCATGACACCTTAAAGGCCGTAAAGTCATACCTGTGTCTACCACACATAAATTACAAGAGGTTGACGAGAGACTAAGGATGCTCTACTGGTAAACATGGCTCCTATAGAAGTTGAATCTGATGTTAAACCAGAACTATCACTGAACGTGATGAATACCCCGCTTAAAAATCTAAGTCAAACGGCCATAATTAGGCAATCAACAATGGGTGATGTAGAGGGACATACGGTCATCAGTTGTCATGTGTATATGAAGTTTGGGAACAACCCATTCAAATCTGTCTGAGAAATGCAAAGAAATAAAAATGTGTTATGCAACACGATGGGACAAAAATGTGACAAGACGCGATAAAAAATTGTTACGAGACGGGACGTTACGGAAAATGTGATTCCTATATAGCCCCCACTTCACAAACCACTTCACTTCGTGAAAGTGGGGGTATAATAACTTGTAATATAGCAGGGTCCGAGAAGAAAAGAAATTATATCCTTCTCTGATACTGCTAAATTACAGATTATTTCTCCTTATAAGGGAAGAATAGAATAGAATGTTTGTCTATTTCCTTTGCTGTCCAATACTAACTGTATTTAATTTTTATCATAAAAGTTGTTTTATCACATCAAATATTCAATGAAACTGAGCATCACTTTTATCACATCAAATATTCAATGAACCTGAGCATTGCTTTATTATATCCAATATTCAATAACACTGAGCATCACTTTATCATATCAAAACTTGAATAAAACTGAGCATCACTTTATCACATCAAATATTCAATGCAACTGAGCATCACTTTATCACATCAAATATTCAATGCAACTGAGCATCACTTTGTCACATCAAATATTCAATAAAACTGAGCATCACTTTATCACATCCAATATTCAGTAAAACTGAGCATCACTTTATCACATCAAATATTCAATAAAACTGAGCACCACTTTATCACATCCAATATTCAATAAAACTGAGCATCACTTTATCACATCCAATATTACTTTATCACATCAAATATTCAATAAAACTGAGCATCACTTTATCACATCAAATATTCAATAAAACTGAGCATCACTTTATCAAATCCAATATTCAATAAAACTGAGCATCACTTTATCACATCCAATATTCAATAAAACTGAGCATCAATTTATCACATCCAATATTCAATAAAACTGAGCATCACTTTATCACATCAAATATTCAATAAAATTGAGCAGCACTTTATCACATCCAATATTCAATAAAACTGAGCATCACTTTATCACATCCAATATTCAATAAAACTGAGCATCACTTTATCACATCCAGTATTCAGTAAAACTGAGCATCACTTTATCACATCCAATATTCAATAAAACTGAGCATCACTTTATCAAATCAAATATTCAATAAAACTGAGTATCACTTTACGAATGAATGAATGAAAGTCTTTATTTATCGAGGGTGACCCAATTAGTTTAAACTAATCTTCCTTGGGGCCCTATATAACAAATACAAGATACAAAATACAAGAATGGCAAGATATATAAAATATATGTAAAAATCATAACATTGTTGGTGGTGGTAGTTTAAACGATATTTACACAATACTGAGATGAGATGATATCTATATTGAGTTTAATGTTGTTTTTCCTTTATTCATTTTATGCAGCTGTTTGTAATACTTTTCACTGTTGCACACTTCTGAATGTGCTTTGGAATATTATTCCATAAAATGGTCCCAGAGTAAGACATGCTGCCCTTGAAAAGACTTGTCAGTTGAATTACGAGTGGTAAACATATCGGAAATATATGAAGGGGCAGTTTTGTTTGAAATTCTATACATAAATTTGGTCTTTTGAAGTATAATTCACTGATCAGTTGTGAGGCAATTTAGTTGTTCCATAGCAGCTTGAAAAGTAATATACTGTTCACCTAAAATAATGTGACATGCCCTTTTTTTCATTATTAAAAGGCTGTTGATATTGTTTCGACTTGTGGTAAGCTTTATAGAAAATAGATATTTGGGAATTTAATTTGATAATTGAAAGGAATAAAATATTTTGTTCTTGACAGTAACCATACATTTCTTGCTCTTTTTTTCTTAATAAACAATATGTGATCATCCCATTTAAATTTTCATTTATATTTACTCTTAAAATTTTACCACCAGTAGTAATCTGTAAATCAATGTCATTATAGCGCAAAGAAAGTGACTTATTTTCTAACCTGGCACGTCGATGTGGTGTGGTTACAAAAAAGGACTTTCATTTTTGACGCATTTAATACCATACCGTTATGCAAGCACTTTATATAGATTTATTTCTATTATATCTTTGGATCGTTTATTTCGTATATGGTAGTATCGCCTGCATACATATCTGTATTAGAAACAATGCCATTCAGTTCAAGGGGAAGGTCATTGATGAACACCAAAACATTAAAGGTCCCGGTATGGACCCTTGAGGTACCCCACAGGTTATTGTTTGTTCCTTAGAAAGAGCATCTTTCAAAGATACGACTTGTTTCCTATCTGACAGAAAAGATTTGAACCATTGCAGTGTAAACTCGCCACATTTATATAACTTTAATTTTTGAAGCAAAATGATGTGATCCACCAGATCGAATGCCTTCCGGAAATCTACCATTATAGCACCTGCAAATTTTCCTTCATTTAATGCCTTTAGCCATTTATCTATCATATAAACCGAAGAGTTTATTTACCCTCGCCTTGTTGCATGATGCATTTTGGCGAGCATTTCAATTGCAGATGGGTCCAGGAAAGGCAGCATCCCTCGTCCAAAGTAGATAACAGTAGATAGCCGCAGTAGAGTTGACTGAAGAAATCCAACAATGTTTACTGTAGATGATTAACTTTTTCCAGAGAACATTATTTGTAGAATTAGAAGATTTTGGCCCGATCGGATTGCCTGCAGAATTGTGACTAGGTCAATCAGATTGCCGGCTCGAAGTCATTTTAGCCAATCAGGAAATGGATGATTTGAGGCGTTCCAAGTAGTGCACGTGGATTCCATGTTAATAGTTCACATGTGGTATTGGCTCCTCCGGGTCATCCTGTCGTGATGTGCCCTCTTAGTGAATCTGGAGTCTCAACAGAGTGGGCGTTTAAAAGTTCTCCGGAACCACTGCAAGTCTTTAAAGTCCTATACAATAGCCCCGTAGCCGCCGAAGCGCCGTCCAATCTGTGTAGGCTCAACATCCATCGTCGGTGCCCGTGATGCTGCCGTAGGTTCTCCTTGCCACATGCGGGAGCTTCCAGTTACAAGAAGCATCTCGGCGTCGGTAGTTTCCAGTGGTAGTTTATCAATCGCCCCTCTTTAGGACCACGTTAAAAATAAAAACATATGTACAACATAATATATAGTATGGTTCCGCAGCGTGGCTTCACATTCCCTTTTCCATAACCACGGTGGGGAGATTCCAGACAACGGCACAAGTTGCGGGGTCACCTTGCTCCAGACGGCCGCAACACGTCCTGCCTGTTCGATGGTCTGAACTGGATGTTGTTTCCTGAAACCACTGTGTGACTTACATAAAAGCTGAAAGAACAGCAGAAAACTCATGAATGAATCATGCACGTCTTTCAATTAATTTTGATATTGTAGGTAATACAGAAATAGGCCTATAATTGTTTACATCGTCAAAAGATCCGCCTTTAAATAGTGGAGACACTTTGGCATGCTTCCATGTGTTTGGGAAGACACCTTGTTTAATACTACTATTAATTAAATTTTCAATACTTTTTGATATGCAATTAGCTGATAGTTTGAGAAGTTTTGGGCCAATTTGGTCAAGCTCCGTTGTTTTTGAAGAATCTAAGTTTATCAACATTTTTAGCACTTTATCTTCGGTTATTAATGGGATATTGAAAAACATCTGCTCAGGGACCTTTTTGTTTACAAAATCCTTTATCAAATTGAAATCTGAGTTTGGAATTGGTTGTTTCAAATTTGCTGCTATGTTTATGAAAAAACTATTAAACTCATAAGCCATTAAAGATGAATCGGTAATGTCTTTCCCATTAATAGTCTTTCCCATTATTATTTAATTGATTTATTGTATTTGATTTGCCCGAAGATTTGACATTTTTTTAGATTCCTTTATTAGTTTAATCATTTTATAATTGTTCATATCATTTTGCATTTTATATTGATCTCTCTTTTTAATAGCTTCTGAAATATTAGGCGTAAGCCATTCAGGCATATGTTTTACTCAATGCTATTTAATCGGCAAACGTTTATCTACTATATCTGAAAATTTATCATCCCAGTTTTCAAGAATTATATTTGCCTCCGAGATTGATCTTCCCAATCAACTAAATTTAGATCATCCAGAAAATTGATTTCATTAAATGTTTTAAAAGATCGGTGCTCAATTGTCTGGTGATCATTTATCTTGGTGTAGCAATGATTTTTTCTTGCACAGAAAATGAGATAGTGGTCCCTTAAAGACATCACACCAGCCTAATCCATCTTATAGAAATAGGTGGGGCATAATTATGATTGTTTTTTTCATGCATTGTGACAAGTACGAGAATTTCATGCAAATTTGGAGATTGGTATGTACCGTTATATTATGAGGCCCCGACAAACAATTTTAAATCCGATTTAATTATTTCTAAATTTTATGTGTAACAGTACCGGCATGATTTAATTTCAATATTTCTAGTATTGATTTTGGTTAAGTTTAAGACAACATATATTATATTGTTAATTTAATAATAATTATGTGTAAACTTACATTAATTGTGTCTTCTAAAATGGTCTCCAAATAAACAGTAAAATGAACATTTTGCAATTGTAAGAAACATTGCACAAATTATGTCAGGGCCTCACTTAATATTTTCCACAGTAGAGGATTAACAAGTTTGTGATCGTCTCTAGCTGTAAAATGTCTGTGATCTTTTGATTCTGGTGTGATGTCTTTAAACCAATTTTTGGAATCTTAATATGTGAAATATTTTCTACCGAATTTGTGTAAATGTGATCTATAAGTGTGCTTGAGAAGACGATATTCATATGGGTTCATTAATTAACTAGACTAATCCTAACGATAAGATATAACTAGACCAATCTTCTTTTATTTGCATGTTTAATAAATCTCTGTTTATGTCTCCTAATAATATGATTTCTGTTTCTTCTGATTGTAATTTTTCTAAATGCTCTTCAATTCTTTCCAGATAACTTTTGAATCAGGGTGCCTGTACATAGACCCAATAAGAAAAGGTTTACCTCGCTTAGGCTTAGTATGGAAACCTTCGTTTTGCTGCAAAGCAGTGTACGAGATGTTGCGAATGTAATAGAGACTTATGGGTATTTGTTGACTTGTTTTTGTTCCATGCTTTTTTTAAATGGAAATCTACAGGTCTTATTAACAACTTTATGAGCAATGTTTTGTAATAACTGATCTGTTTTTGAATCCTCATTTTTTTCAGGTTCAATTTTTTTAGCACTCCCTTAGCCAGTGGAGGTAATGTTACGTCCTTTTCAATTATTTAGATGGAAATCTACTGGTAACATTAACAACTTTATGAGTGCATCATACCTTGATAATGAATATATCAATTTGATCCACCTTTTGTTTAAGTCTATATTTGTAATACTCTCTTAATACTCTCTTTGTCAGTAGATGAATTTGTTGCATGTACTTTGTCTATATTATTTTTTCCCATGGCTTGCCTACAGGAGTTGTTGACCACTTCAGATCACTTCATGAGCACTGTTCTTTGATAATCAGTATATCAGTTTGGCTCGACACCTTTTCCCCTTTTTTAAATTGTTTCTAGACAGACAGACCTACTGGTCTTGTTAACAACTTTCAAGCAATGTTCGGTGATAATTCATCTAATTTTGATTCCTCATTATACTGGATTCGGCTTTTCCATCGTATGTTTGTCCATAGACGCAATGTTGTCTGACCAATAACTTTTGTTAGGAATGAGATATTGTGATGAAACTTGCAAAGTAGGTAGCTTATATGAAAAGGAAGCTCGGGATTGCATTTGGGGTCACTGGGGTCAAGGTCAAGGTCACTGTTACTAAAAATAGAAAACCAGTTTTTGCTCAATAACTTTTGTTAGGAATGAGGTATTGCGATGAAACTTGCAGGGTAGGTAGTTTATATGGAAAGGAAGCTTGGGGTTGCATTTGGGGTCTTTGGGGCCAAGGTTACTGTTACTAAAACTAGAAAAGTGTTTTCCGCTCAATAACTTTTGTTAGGAATGAGGTATTGCGATGAAACTTGCCGAGTAGGTACCTTGTACGGAAAGGAATCTTGGGATTGCATTTGGGGTCACTGGGGTTAAGGTCACTTTTACTAAAAATAGAAAAACAGTTTCCGCTCAATAACTTTTGTTAGGAATGAGGTATTACGATGAAACTTGCAGGGTAGGTAGCTTATACAAAATGGAAGCTTGGGATTGCATTTGGGGTCACTGGGGTCAAGGTCAGTTACTAAAAATAGAAAAATGTTTCCGCTCAACTTAAGGAATAAGGTATTGGAATAAAACTTGTTGTGTAGGCAGCTAATATGAAAAGGAAGTTTGGGATTGCAGTTAGGGTCACTGGGGTCATGGTCAAGGTCATTGTTATTAAAATTAGTAAAACAGTTTCCTCTTGATAACTTTTGTTAGGAATGAGATATTGGAACGAAACTTGCTATATATGTACCTTATATGTAAAGGAAGCTTAGGATTGCATTTGGGATCACTGAGTCAGGTTCAAGGTCACTGTTACTAAAAATAGAAAAACGGTTTCTGCTCGGAAAACCTGGTTTTCATGGAATTTCCACATTTCTTGTTGATTTGACTATTATACCCCAGCAAAAGGATCATACCCTCTAACAGAAGATTTCCTTATTACATTTATAAAGACTAGTTAAGACAGTCATATTATTTTTCCCAATTCTGTATTTTTCTGCATATTTAGCACCTACATAACCTTTTAACTATCAGTTACAAAAATAAAAAAAAACATGGTTAATAATTTATAAAACCTTTATGACAATTGTTTTCTACCTTATGCCTAATTTATGATAATATCATTTGCCCTCAATTTGTTCTCTTATCGTTAGCAAAGACTGCTAACGTTCTTCCCCATATAGTAAAAGCCTTGATCGGGGGGTATTTGTTAGCCTTCGTCTTACAGTTTTAGTCTTTTCAGGTTCAAATTTTTTACACTACCTTTAAGTCAATGGACATCACTGGACGTATTTGTCAAAGAATTCAGTGGATATAATACACTCCCATTCTGAGCGGGTGTGTTTATCCATATATTTCTGTAGGGTTTGTGATACGCTCCCATTCTGAGTGGATTTGTTTATGGATATATTCCTGTACGGGTGTGTAATATGCTCCCATTTTGAGTGGATTTGTTTATGAATATATTCCTGTACGTGTGTGTAATACACTCCCATTTTGAGTGGATTTGTTTATGAATATATTCCTGTACGTGTGTGTAATACACTCCCATTCTGAGTGGATTTGTTTATGGATATATTCCTGTACGTGTGTGTAATACACTCCCATTTTGAGTGGATTTGTTTATGAATATATTCCTGTACGTGTGTGTAATACACTCCCATTCTGAGTGGATTTGTTTATGGATATATTCCTGTACGTGTGTGTAATACACTCCAATTTTGAGTGGATATGTTTATGGATATATTCCTGTACGGGTGTGTAATACGCTCTCATTCTTGGTGGATTTGTTTATGAATTTATTCCTGTATCGGTGTGTAATACACTCCCATTTTGAGTGGATTTGTTTATGAATTTATTCCTGTATGGGTGTGTAATACACTCCCATTTTGAGTGGATTTGTTTATGGATATATTCCTGTACGGGTGTGTAATATGCTCCCATTTTGAGTGGATTTGTTAATGAATTTATTCCTGTACGGGTGTGTAATACACTCCCATTTTGAGTGGATTTGTTTATGGATATATTCCTGTACGGGTGTGTAATACACTCCCATTCTGGGTGGATTTGTTTATGGATATATTCCTGTACGGGTGTGTAATACGCTCCCATTTTGAGTGGATTTGTTTATGAATTTATTCCTGTATGGGTGTGTAATACTTTCCCATTTTGAGTGGATTTGTTATGGATATATTCCTGTACGGGTGTGTAATACACTCCCATTTTGAGTGGATTTGTTTATGGATATATTCCTGTACGGGTGTGTAATACACTCCCATTTTGAGTGGATTTGTTTATGAATTTATTCCTGTGTGGGTGTGTAATACACTCCCATTTTGAGTGGATTTGTTTATGGATATATTCCTGTACGGGTGTGTAATACGCTCCCATTTTGAGTGGATTTGTTTATGAATTTATTCCTGTAAAGGTGTGTAATACACTCCCATTTTGAGTGGATTTGTTTATGGATATATTCCTGTACGGGTGTGTAATACACTCCCATTCTGGGTGGATTTGTTTATGGATATATTCCTGTACGGGTGTGTAATACGCTCCCATTTTGAGTGGATTTGTTTATGGATATATTCCTGTACGGGTGTGTAATACACTTCCATTTTGAGTGGATTTGTTTATGGATATATTCCTGTACGGGTGTGTAATATGCTCCCATTTTGAGTGGATTTGTTTATGAATTTATTCCTGTATGGGTGTGTAATACACTCCCATTTTGAGTGGATTTGTTTATGGATATATTCCTGTACGGGTGTGTAATACACTCCCATTCTGGGTGGATTTGTTTATGGATATATTCCTGTACGGGTGTGTAATACGCTCCCATTTTGAGTGGATTTGTTTATGAATTTATTCCTGTATGGGTGTGTAATACACTCCCATTTTGAGTGGATTTGTTTATGGATATATTCCTGTACGGGTGTGTAATACACTCCCATTCTGGGTGGATTTGTTTATGGATATATTCCTGTACGGGTGTGTAATACGCTCCCATTTTGAGTGGATTTGTTTATGGATATATTGCTGTACGTGTGTGTAATACACTCCCATTTTGAGTGGGTGTGTTTATCCATGTAGGGGTGTGTAACATGCTTCCATTCTGAGTGGATTTGTTTATCCATATATTCCTTAAGTGTGTAATCGATCCCATTTTGAGTGGGTGTGGTTATCCATGTACTCTTGTGTGAGTGTGTAATATGCTCCCAATCTGAGTGGGTGTGGTTATCCATATATTCCTGTGCTTCTGTGTATTTGTTTGAATGTTGTTCTATGTCATTTTTAGCACATGTTAGGCCATATATGACGACTGTTTCTTTATGTTAGACCCCATTTTTCCTGAATAGAACCAGTGAAGTAATTGAATACCTCCCGCCATCCATAAGACACTTTCTCACTTGAGGAGTCGAGCTCCCATTGGGATTCAAACCCGCAGCAGTGAGAGGCGAGAAAGTTTTAGACGAAGCGTCTTTACCTTCCCGGCCACGGAGGCATGGTTCATGTGAGTAATACACTCTCAAAGCAATAACAAACAGTGGATAAAAATAACTAAAATATGCTCTTTTGTAGATGCTTGGTTTGTTTTAGTGCATAAACATGTGTAAAACAGACCTCAAAATTGTCAAGTATCCCTTTAAAAACATTGAAACAGATTGTGTTACAAAGAGTTACACAGAGGCGGATCCAATGAAAGTGTAGGTGGTGGTGGGTGGGGGTGGGGGTGGGTTTTGGGTATACGTAAAAACAACAACATTTTTTTAGTTTTTTACTTGTCAAGACTGAAAAAACTACTTGTTTGCATGCGTGTTTTTTAGTTGTTGTTTTTTAAAACTTGCGCACCTACTAATCGCAAATCCTGTATCCGTCCCTGTTACATTCAACAACAAAATTCGGTAATATCTAAATTGATCTAAATCGGTGAAAGTTTAAGATCAAAGATGTTAGATGTGTGCTCATCTTAGTCTAATGTCAAACAGTTAAATGCAGTCAATTTATTATAGAATTAGAGAATAATGCAATAAAAGCTTTCATAAACAGTTATTCCTCTAAACATATTGTTGACATCTAAGTTCAGAAAAATTATAGGGTTTCGTGACTTGCAAAATGTTGTTAAGAAGTGAGACAAATTGCCAAATAATTGCATGGTTATTTTGATCCAGTGTTTAAAAAAACAAAAGGAGTTTGGGTATAATTGACTTCAGATGAAAATTGTTGTCATCTCTAAATGAGTGCCCAAGTGACAAAGATGAAAGTGTGCATTCACCAGCACAGATTAAGAGTTGGATCAAGAGCCTTAAAAAGCAAAAATGTGAAAAGTGTTATGATTTATTGCATTTTTTTCTTTTAAAGGGATTAAAACTTAATAGCGTCTCATAACCAGATAAACTTAATTACTAGAATTACGGCCGAGCCATTCTTCGTTTTCGTGCCGAGCCTAATAAACTTGATAGTATCAGGCACTGACATAATATTCTATTTATCATGTAGATTATCCACATTTTCTGTATGAATTACTATTATTACCTATTTCTCAGAATGTTACGCTTATCGAGGACGCCGCCATGTTGTTGTTTTTTGTCTGTTTTATGACGTCAGGCAAAGTTACGTGCATGACATAAGATAGCGTTACGTACATTAAATGCCGAGGGATTCCGCATTGATTTGCTTTATTGGTCAGTGCCTAATAAAGCAATATTTATTAGGTCACCCCTTTATTAGGCAGAAAAGTGCATATCTGCATGATAAATAAGAATCCGGGAACCTGCCCTTAACTAACTAACAAGAACATTTTGATGCAAAGCATCAATTCGCCGGTAGTATTTATACAATGAAAACTATCGGAAATAACAGGTGCTCGGGTATGGAGATCTAATCGAAGCTTGTTGTGTATACCAATAATTTACATACTTATGATACAATGTAAAATGAATGTAAAACACTTATATGTCGGATGTAATAATGTTAATAAAACAAAATAGTATAGGTAATATTCACAATGTTTTGGTAATAAAATCTGCCCACCGTACATTCCGTTATCATTTAGTACAACTTTACAAATAGATGGGGAGATAATTATTATACTTATTGTTATAATCAATGATGTACTGAATTTAAGGTATGGCACAGATTCAATTACTAATTTATTTTCTAGTATGTAAGTTTAAATATACTTTTGATGAATTGTTAATTAAAATGCATGAAAATCCATTTGTATTTTTACATCTTTATATTTTACAATGTTTTACCCAAACCTTACTTAAATGTAAACGTACAATAAGCGTTATCGTAAATGATATAAATATATTGATCACCTACATCGTTTGTCTTCATACATTTCATCAAATGTAGGTTTGATAATATCCGTACCAGAACGCCTGCTATTTTCGATAGTTCCCGTTATTGTACGGAATGTACTGTACTGTACGGCTTTTACCAATATATAGCACGGCTTTATATTTTTATGCGTGTTCAAATCTCATTGAAGGAGTAAAATGTCAATCCGTCTGAATATTTTTACATGCTAGTCTGAGCATTTCTTTACTTGATCTGTGTTGATTCAGAACTAGCATAACAATCCCATAATTAAGCCAGTCTACATAAATATAGGCTATGTTCTAAAAATAGCTCTCTAGATTAAGCTGCTATTCGGCTGTTTCCACGTCTGATTCTGCATCCATGTGTTCTTAAAATAGAAATAATCACTGTAAGCTGGTTCCCGAGTAATCAATTACCACTAGATGAATAATGCGCCGCGTTTTAGACACGTATTTTGGAGAATCATAGTTTTGGTAAACACGCGATACAAACAAAGCTGTTTTACCGAAAGTGTACATAATTTATTACACTCCTCTTATAGTGTTAAATCAGCGTTTATATTCCAAACACAAAGTTATTATCATGTCAGTTCATTTGCCTAATTTAGTAAAGAAGGAAAAGAAAAATGGTTCTCCATTAATTACTTCTCCTTCCAGTGGCACTTATCAAACATAAGCACAAATATATTTGCCAGCTTCGGTGACGAATGACAAGTAGATTCCTATTTTTTTGTCTTGGAGAATAGACCTTGATACATCACCAGGGACCGCTTGGTTTACGTCCCCATCCTACAGCCGAGGCTTAGGAAATTTGTTTATAACTTGTGGTGTGGGAGAGTATATCACATAACTTGTGGTGTGGGAGTGTATATCACATAACTTGTGGTGTGGGAGTGTATATCACATAACTTGTGGTGTGGGAGTGTATATCACATAACTTGTGGTGTGGGAGAGTATATCACATAACTTGTGGTGTGGGAGTGTATATCACATAACTTTTGGTGTGGGAGTGTATATCACATAACTGGTGGTGTGGGAGTGTATATCACATAACTTGTGGTGTGGGAGTGTATATCACATAACTTGTGGTGTGGGAGTGTATATCACATAACTTGTGGTGTGGGAGTGTAATAAAGTCCTATAAATATATGATATAAGTCTCTTAACCCTTAGCCCGCTAAAGGCGACAACAATAGCCTTTGCGTCCATTGTAAACCCAGATCAGCCTAGGCTGATCAAGGTTTACAATGTCTGACTGCTGATCTGTCATTTCCCCCAAAACACCCCTTGTCACATAAATGGAATGGTCTTAACTCAAAGAAAGAACAGTCCATTATATATATAATTATGTAGCAGGTTAAGGTTAAATTGTGTCTGTGAAAAGTCAGATAAAGTCATATGTAGCGGGTTGAGGATTAAAAGATAAGGGAAATACTGTAAGATGCCGACGCCAGTGTGATAACAGGAACTCTTAAAAGATAAGGGAAATACTGTAAGATGCCGACGCCAGTGTGATAACAGGAACTCTTAAAAGATAAGGGAAATACTGTAAGATGCCGACGCCAGTGTGATAACAGGAACTCTCTCATTCTTCGCCTAGTCAAGCTAAAAAGGCAATCATCATAAAAGAATTATATTCAACTGATAAAATCCACAAAAAAGTGACAATAAATGTGTTGACGTCCATAATGCAGTAGAAATATTTTGCTATGTTGTGCGACAGATTGAAGAACAGAAGTCAGTGCCAGTATTATGGCCTCTCTTGAGACATCTAGTTAAGGCATGTAATTACGGTATTACTGTAAAATCTGGGGGCTTATTGTTCTAAAATACATTACCGCAAAACTATTTCATCACGGCGATCATGATGATCACATTGTTCCTTTTATGGCCCAATACAAAGAGACAGGGAATCCTCCGTTGTTAATATTGATTTTTTTTTGAATAGTGGAGGAGTATAAGAATCCATCATGAGTATCCATGTGAGATAGGTAAATCTCACACTCGGGATCAGAATTGCAACCAGGAACTCGGCAGAGCCTCGTCCCTGGTTACAATTTTGACCCTCGGGTGAGATTTCCCTATCTAACATGGATAAACTCATGATGGATTATTTTTCTCCCGTTATGCGCTTAGTACAGGCGCTAGAACGCTAGATCGGCACCAACGTGACATCATGACGTTTATTGTAAGAGTCACATGAGATAGAGTTATCTCACATGAGGAAAACTCCTATCTCACATGACTAGAAATGGGAGAAAAATTCATGATTGTTTATTTTTCTCCCATTATGCGCTTAGTAACGGCATAAAACAAGAAGTAATTTCAATGACTATTTGATTTAATGCTTAAATAAGGCGACATCGATAGAGTTATCTCACATGAGGAAATCACCTTTCTCCCATTTCTAGTCATGTGAGTTAGATGTTTTCCTCATGTGAGATAACTCTATCTTACATGACATGTGACTCTTACATGAAACATCATGACGACACAGTGGTGATGGCGCCTTATTCTAGCGTAAAACCAAATAGTCATTGAAGTATGCTTGTACTAAGCACATAATTGGAGAAAAATAATCCATCATGAGTTTATCCATGTGAGATAGGTAAATCTCACCCTCAGGATCAGAATTGCAACCAATTGCTCGTCGGAGCCTCGTCCCCGGATACCCTTGGGTGAGAATTCCATATCTCACATGGATTCTCATGATGGATTCTTTTAATAACATTTGACTATAAATGGGAGAAAAAGGTTTCTCTGAGAAGTAACTTTAATGGAAAAATAGTATATACTACACCCAGCATTTGGAGGTTTAGGTTAAAACAGTTATACCGAGGGTTGGAACCCTATCTGAACTGGATACTCATAACAGATTATTTTTCTTGCATTTCATTGCCATTTTGTGCATTGATGTTGATAACTATCATGGTTTTGTTTTGTATATTTGTTTACAAAAAAATGTGCATTTGTTGATGTTATTGACATCATTGTTGACATATGTGTACTCTATGTGTATGATGAGCTTTTCCAGCACTTCTGTAAACTGCACAAGAAAAAGCATTCTGCTCCACTACCAGTATGACATATGGCCCTGAATCGCTCACCTGATCGCCTTGTTGCATTGTAGACACTTGCAACAGTAACTGAATAGGGTGAGACAAAAGAGCTCTGGTAAGCTCAGAGAAATTTCCAGTATTTATTATAATTAATATAATTGTTTTTAAAGATTTTCCTATACAACTCATGGCAGGGTCAAATTAACCTAGGGTAATTATTTGAACAAACTTGGTAGAGATCCATAAGCTTTAAAAAATGCTACATTTAATATACTTTGAGTTCTTACTATTGTGAGGAAGAAGATTTTTAAGTGTTTCCCTATGTAAGTCAACAGAAAACATATAGCCCCTGGGACGGAGCCAAATTTAACCACATAGCACCATTTGAACAAACTAAGTTGATTTTAACATATTTTATTGCCATATAAGTATGCAAATGGATCGGGCCACAAGTTCTATCAACAAACATTAACTAAGTTAAGGCCCATAAGCTAATGCTACATTCAAACTATAAGACCACTTCAGAATTATTATTTTTAAAGATTTCCTCTTTATCACATAACGTCCCTTGTTAGCAGTGTCGAACACCCATTTAATATTCTATTGTATTACACACGTGTAATACAACCTTACACACGTGTAATACAACCTGGAACGATTTTGATTGGTTGAGTTAAATCTGTAACACTACGCAAGTTTATTAACTGAAACTATTTTATTTATTACAAATTCACCCAGATCTGAGTCATAAACTTATTATTTGTGACAGCTTATAAAAATAATGCACTTATACAAAACATTGTTGTTAGTTTGTTAGAAAGTTGGCGTAAACTGCTATTTTGTAAAGAGGTAAAACACAAACTATTTTATACGCAACGTTATGTATGAGATGCGACGTTACGACGTCACATATTTTATGACATTTTGGCGCTAAAGTGTGTCTGACGTCGTAGCGGTTCTATGTCCATCTGAGTTAGTTTTTACTAATTTGATTGCAGTGTTATGCGATAAAAAGGATCTTAAACTCGTCCCATTCCATATAAGATTTATGAAACTCGTTATGAATTATTTTTAATTTTAACTCGCCAAAAGGCTCGTTAAAATTAAAAAAATTCATAACTTGTTTCATAAATCTTATATGAAATGGGAACTCGTTTAAGATCCTCTATATATCCAAGTAAAACTGAGACCACCGGAACAAAAATAAATTTGACCCCAAACTTGGTAGAGGGCCATAAGCTAATGTTATCTGCAAAATATTAGAACTCGATCAAGCTTACTGATGTTTTTTTTTATAGATTTTCCTTGTATATCCTGATATACATGTCACAAATAATTTACACAGTTGTATGCCACTGATCTTAAGATAATCCATGTAATGTTTGGTCAAGCAGTTTCTGAGGAGAAGTCGTCTAAATCAAAAATTAATGATGACAGATGGATGGACGGACAACAAAAAGCGATCCTAATAGCTAACCTTTGAACCATCTGAAAAGCACAATATATTCAATTAGGCACAATGTAATAAAACATTTGTTTAAATGAGGTTCATGGCAAGGTACATGCAGTCATATCAAATCATGACCAGGAATCATTCTTTATAGTTAACTATTATAATTCTTCTGAAAACTTTGGTAACTCACAGTTTCATTTGAGGTTTTAACGATTAAAATCTAACTCTCTCATACAATCTCATTAAAATCAAATCCTAATTATGCTTCGATACTCTCCGCTATAGGATCTGACAACTCTGCCTTGGAGGTCACGTCAGATCGACCTTTCATCTAATCAATATTCATGAGAGGATTAACAAAATTTAACCAGTGAAATCGCATGTTTTATATGCAATTCAGATGATGTTCGAGTGAAATGAACAAACAAAAATCCTCATAAAACACATATATCGAACAAAGATAAAGTCGCCGTGTGTTAATGCTGGCGATAAATTCAAAGAAATGCACTAAATGGCATGTTTTAGAGCAAGAAGAAAATCATAGTCGATTTTTTTGAAAACATTCAGAACATTATTCCACCGAGATAATTAAATTGCAACATTAGGTTTTCTATATAGTATGTATCAATACATTTGAGATTTCCTCAAAGAAATCAGGCTATTTAAATCATTATAATGTGTTCTTATATAAATTTACTTGTTTATATACCCGTTGACGGGCATTTGTTGATTTACATATATAGTTTATATTACTACCATATCATCCCTTATTTTTAATATTTTTATCTTTATATATTTACATTAATTTTTAATTACTACTTAATTTCTTCATCTTTCGTTGGTTTTGGCGCACAATATGACCTATGTATGTGTCGACGTGCCGTAAAACACCATTCAATCAATCAATACATTTGGCCCAGAAGGGTAGCGAGGTAGATAATTATTATTATCCACTAGTATAGTTTTACTGTGGGTTACGAGTTCAACCCTACGAAGCGGTACCGTAATTGGATTCTGTCAAACAATCTTGGTTTTATTCAGCAAATATTCAATAATGGTTGATGTTTTATGTTTGTCAATGCAATTTTTGTGTGTTTTATAAGCTAAAAGTTACAGACATTGTCTCTTTCAATACCGAGTGTAGACTGCTTCATAACGTTTGACTGAAACGCGACATGCCCAATGAAGCAGTCTATACCGAACGATTTTGAAGGCTGAAATCCTGACATGAACTCTGCGGTGTTGTCAGATCCTTAGTAGTGTAGAGTATGGTAGCCTGATAAAGGGTCTGATTTTAATGAGATTGCTCTCTCATATGTCTTTATCAAATCCATTTCCACAGGAGGATCCATTTCCACAGTAGGATAAAAAGTTTCTTGTAATGGTGTTAGTTAGGTGTTTAATGTCTTTAGAAACATAATCTTCCGATTGTTCATTAATTTTTAAACATGATCACATGGTTGTATGAAAGGCTGGACCAAAATATAGATATAAGATACTTTCTTTGCCGATTTCTTGTGATTTTGAGGGAGAAAAACTGGATTTTTTGTTTTGTTTTGTTTCGATTTTTACAAAATTAGGGTATAGGAGGGTCTTAGAAATCGAAAATTAAAAAACTCTGGCCTTAAGAATCCACCCAATGAATTTCCCTACATAATAAAAAAACATAAATCATCCTTAATAATGTGGAAATAGAAAAAAGTAACACTAAAATACCTCTGAAATATAAGGTACCTTCTGATAATTCTACATCAAAAAGATACATTTTCACAAATAATATTAAACATTTGGAGTAAATAAAACCTCACACAAGTATAACTAATTGGCATCCACAACTGTTCAATTACATATAAGTTTTCCCATAACAATTATACCAAAAACTTATAAGCATCCTATAGCATCTTAAAATGATCAAAAAGTGTAAAAGAAATCATATTACCAAAAACACAGAACAAAATGCAAAAAGCCTAGTTCCAAATGAAGGAAATGGAGATTTATTTGGCCTCTACCCACTATATATATGGACTGTTCTTTGTTTGAATTAAGACCGACAAAGGAGTATTTTGGGGGAAATGACTGATCAGCAGCCAGACATTGTAAACACAGATCAGCCTGCGAGTAAACGGACACTGTAGACCCAGATCAGCCTGTGAGTAAACAACGGACGCAACGGTTATTATATTCGATCATGCTTAGCGGGTTAAGTGTTAGAGGAGATGTCAATCTATCTGAACACTACTGTCACTACAACAAGTCGAATACAACAATTAATTTTAGAAGAGTGGGGAGTGGAATAAAGGAAACAGAAAATTAATGGAAATGCCAAGGCTCAGGTGTTTGTAGAGGACAAGTAATACATTAGCGATAATTGCATATTGCAGCAGTGGTATTATCAAGTGGCGTTAAATCCTTCATGAGCAATACTGTTGTGAAAAAAATAAGAGATCGTTGTAAAAGTAGTCCATAATATTGTTTCTGCTGATAGAAGAATCTTTGAGAATCACAATACAACACGCAAGCAGAGCGCTGTCATATAAATGCAGTGTGGTTCTGTTTAGAATCACTAATACAACATGCAAGCAGAGCGCTGTCATATCAATGCAGTGTGGTTCTGTTTTCAGTGACAACAGTAGCATCACTAATACAACACGCAAGCAGAGCGCTGTCATATAAATGCAGTGTGGTTCTGTTTACAGTGACAACAGTAGAATCACTAATACAACACGTAAGCAGAGCGCTGTCATATAAATGCAGTGTGGTTCTGTTTAGAATCACTAATACAACATGCAAGCAGAGTACTGTCATATAATTGCAATGTGGTTCTGTTTACAGTGACAACAGTAGAATCACTAATACAACATGCAAGCAGAGTGCCATCATATAAATGCTGTGTGGTTCTGTTTACAGTGACAACAGTAGAATCACTAATACAACATGCAAGCAGAGCGCTGTCATATACATGCAGTGTGGTTCTGTTTACAGTGACAACAGTAGAATCACTAATACAACATGCAAGCAGTGCACCATCATATAAATGCAGTGTGGTTCTGTTTACAGAGACAACAGTAGAATCACTAATACAACATGCAAGCAGAGCGCCATCATATAAATGCAGTGTGGTTCTGTTTACAGTGACAACAGTAGAATCACTAATACAACACGCAAGCAGAGCGCTGTCATATAAATGCAGTGTGGTTCTGTTTACAGTGACAACAGTAGAATGACTAATACAACACGCAAGCAGAGTGCTGTCATATAAATGCAGTGTGGTTCTGTTTACAGTGACAACAGTAAAATCACTAATACAACACGCAAGCAGAGCGTTGTCATATACATGCAGTATGGTTCTGTTTACAGTGACAACAGTAGAATGACTAATACAACACGCAAGCAGAGCGCTGTCATATACAAGAAGTGGTTCTGTTTAGAATCACTAATACAACACACAAGCAGAGCGCTGTCATATATATATGTAGTGTGGTTCTGTTTAGAATCACTAATACAACACGCAAGCAGAGTACTGTCATATAAATGCAATGTGGTTCTGTTTACAGTGACAACAGTAGAATCACTAATACAACATGCAAGCAGAGTGCCATCATATATCTGTTTACAGTGACAACAGTATAATGACTAATACAACATGCAAGCAGAGCGCTGTCATATAAATGGAGTGTGGTTCTGTTTACAGTGACAACAGTAGAATCACTAATACAACACGCAAGCAGAGCGCTGTCATATAAATGCAGTGTGGTTCTGTTTACAGTGACAACAGTCAATACAACACGCAAGCAGAGTGCTGTCATATAAATGCAGCGTGGTTCTGTTTACAGCGACAACAGTAAAATCACTAATACAACTCACAAGCAGAGCGCTGTCATATACATGCAGTGTGGTTCTGTTTACAGTGACAACAGTAGAATCACTAATACAACACGCAAGCACAGCGCTGTCATATACATGCAGTGTGTTTCTGTTTGCAGTGACAACAGTAGAATCACTAATACAACACGCAAGCAGAGTGCTGTCATATAAATGCTGTGTGGTTCTGTTTACAGTGACAACAGTAGAATCACTAATACAACACGCAAGCAGAGCGCTGTCATATAAATGCTGTGTGGTTCTGTTTACAGTGACAACAGTAGAATCACTAATACAACACATAAGCAGAGCACTGTCATATACATGTACCGAGGTTCTGTTTACAGTGACAACAGTAGAATCACTAATACAACACGCAAGCAGAGTGCTGTCATATAAATGCAGTGTGGTTCTGTTTACAGTGACAACAGTAGAATCACTAATACAACACGCAAGCAGAGCGCTGTCATATAAATGCAGTGAGGTTCTGTTTACAGTGACAACAGTAGAATCATTAATACAACAGGCAAGCAGAGCGCCATCATATAAATGCTGTGTGGTTCTGTTTAGAATCACTAATACAACACGCAAGCAGAGCGCTGTCATATACATGCAGTGTGGTTCTGTTTACAGTGACAACAGTAAAATCACTAATACAACACACAAGCAGAGCGCTGTCATATAAATGCAATATGGTTCTGTTTACAGTGACAACAATAAAATCACTAATACAACACGCAAGCAGAGCGCTGTCATATACATGCAGTGTGGTTCTGTTTACAGTGACAACAGTAGAATCACTAATACAACACGCAAGCAGAGCACTGTCATATAAATGCAGCGTGGTTCTGTTTACAGTGACCACAGTAGAATCACTAATACAACACGCAAGTACAGCGCTGTCATAAAAAATGCAGCGTGGTTCTGTTAAGAGTGACAACAGTAGAATCACTAATACAACACGCAAGCACAGCGCTGTCATATAAATGTAGTGTTGTTCTGTTTGCAGTGACAACAGTAGAATCACTATTCAACAGGCAAGCAGAGCGCCATCATATAAATGCAGTGTGGTTCTGTTTACAGTGACAACAGTAAAATCACTAATACAACACGCAAGCAGAGCACTGTCATATACATGCAGTGTGGTTCTGTTTACAGTGACAACAGTAGAATCACTAATACAACACGCATTAGCAGAGCACTGTCATATAAATGCAGCATGGTTCTGTTTACAGTGACAACAGTAGAATCACTTATACAACACTCAAGCACAGCGCTGTCATATACATGTAGTGTGGTTCTGTTTACAGTGACAACAGTAGAATCACTAATACAACACGCAAGCAGAGCACTGTCATATAAATGCAGCTTGGTTCTGTTTACAGTGACAACAGTAGAATCACTAATACAACACGCAAGCACAGCGCTGTCATATAAATGCAGCGTGGTTCTGTTTTCAGTGACAACAGTAGAATCACTAATACAACACGCAAGCACAGCGCTGTCATATACATGCAGAGTGGTTCTGTTTACGGTGACAACAGTAAAATCAACATTATCAACAGGGCACGACAATTTAGATCAATTCTTTCAAATTTACCAATTTGACCATTCAAATATTACAAAGGACGAGTATCTCAGAAACACATTTTCCTGCCCTGATTAGCAGCATCAGCAGTTATAATGAACTAATAATTACATCAGTAACAATATCACCAGCAGCAGCAGTAGTGTTGTAAGTGATTTTTGAGCTCGAAAATTCAGTTTCTCTTGATTGTGTCTTTATGCATATATACAACAATAAGCTCATGAAAACAAAGCTGTTATGCAATTATGTTATCCATTATTTAAAAACAAAACAATTCTCATAAGAAATTGAATTGAATTGGGTTTTAAGGTGTGCCTTATATGGCGCCTAACAGGAATGAACATGCCAGGCTCATCATCCATGTACATCGAGATAAAATATAGAGAACCGGCCTAGAACCTTCTCACCCTGAACTGCAGAGTTGCTGCAAATTCTATTGTAGACACTCCATTTACGCTGGAGCCACGTTTTTCTGCCACTGCTCTAGTGACATGAGCGAGATGGCACATGAAACAATGCAGGGTTCTCATAAGAAAGTAATGCAATAAGAAGTAACAATGAAAAACACAAATTTGACATCTTCATTAAAGGGACACATGGCAATCTTAAAGATTTTATAAATTATAAGCATAAAAATTAACACCTTGTTTTATTTATCAAGCATCATTTTGACTTTAAACCTGCATGCATATATATGTAACTAACAGTTCATACAATGTTGCCTAATGATGCTGAATATATGTGTGAAGTTTCAATCGATTATGTAAAGTATTTTCGGAGAAACAAGCTTACATACAAACTTTAACCCCAACGCAAATGCAGACAATGACTATCAAGTGATGACAATAAATTATAGCTCTTTTTTTTGTGTTGAAAAGGTCAAGCTTAAAATCAAGATTAGTTTAAACTGATTTATTTTACATCAATTGTAACAAAAGCTCTTTGAACTTATTTCAATCACTCTCAATGTCTTCCTTGGTAGAACCAGTATTAAGCAATGCAGATAAAGTGTCTTGCTCAGTGACACAACACATATGGTCATGGCAGGGATCGAATTCAAGACTTTTTGATCATGGATCCAATGCCCTACCATTAGACCACAGCGCTCCAAAAATCATGATTGTTGGATGTGTCCCTTTAAAGATAATTACAAATCCCAGTTTAAAGGGACACATGGCAATCTTGATTTTAAAAACTTGCGGCGTCCCGTCAGTTTTTCTGCCTAACATGCATTATTTCAATCATCAATGTTAATTATAAGAACAGTATCAAGCAATCTATTTTTGTATATTACTGACTTTTGACAATATTGCACCAATAATATATTTCAACATTTGGTAAAATAACGATGAAAAATGAAAACTCAAAATTTTATTTAATGATATGCAAGCAGGTTTAAAGTCAAAATGTCACTGCATTAATAAATCGAGAGGCTAATTTTGATGTCTGATAAAAACTTCAAGATTGCCGTGTATCCCTTTAACCCATCTTTTAGAAGCCATTATTGAAGATGACATAACCAGGCCAGCAAATGCCATTGGATGTATTATAACTTATCTGAAATCAATAAAACATCCTAGATTTTCTGCCTACTTAAATCAAAAAATATAATTACAGTATGAATGTAATAAAAGTAGAACTTAATAAATCTAATCATAAAAGCATGCACCTGCCTTCCAATTAAGAGAAAAGGAACAATAGTGTCACAGAATTCTGAAATTGTAATTTTAGTAATTTATGTTCTCTACATTCCTTGTCATGTTCACCATATGAAAATCAGAGGACTGCAAAAAATGCAACTTCACCAAGGAAGCCCAATGTAAATAATGAAATTACAATTCCCACACTGGTTTCCAAGGAGATGTCATTTGAAGATTCTTTTACTTGGATCTTCCTTAAAGTAATTGCAGCCATCTTGATTTATGGGCTAATATTGTGGTCAAGTTGCAGCTTAAATTAGTTTGAGTGGTTTCAGAGGAGATGTTTGATATGTCAGCTAACAGAGGACTGACTGATAACGAACTTGATATCATCACATAAATATTAAAATATATAAATATATAGAAGTTAATTATAACACTCCATTACCTTTTTTCTATAAGTTTGTGCAATTTGTTTTTGTAAGAGACCAATATCGTTTTCTATTTCTATTCAGAGGTCATAGTGAGTCTAAGAATGATCCACTGGTAAAATATTATGTTCTAATAACAATTGACAGAAAGTTCATGTTCTGTTATTTGATGCCAGCAATACTACCAACCATTATCTGCAGTCAGTATCAGAAAATAATTTTATTTTCTATTTCCCATAAAACAATTTTGTAATTCTTGGTTTCAAGAAACTCATTACTCAGTACAAACAATCTAAATCTGTTTCTCACAGCATTTTAGACTCAAGACAGTTCTCAGAACAGATTGAGTGCATCATAATAGTAGTAAGTGATATCATAATACAGGAAGTGATGTTATAACCAGGAAGTGATGTCATGATAGAAACGACCAAATGTAAGTATTAATGAAGCATTCTAATTGGTTTAAAATGTACAGTGATAACAATTTGACCAATGAAAACTGTTAATTTAGCAAGGTGGAGAGACTCAATCCATTCTCAGTTTGAACTGACATTGAGTAATGAGATTCTTGAAATCAAAAATCACAAAATTCTAATAATAAAATAATTCTAAAATGATTTAATAGACTAATAGACTTTTATAAGTACAACTTGTTTTCCTTTTGTAATTGGCTAAGCTGCTTTTTAAACATAATCCATAGAGACGCCATTTTCAATAGCAGCATTTGCTGAGTGACTTCATCTGAAACCATTTCTTAAAGGAACTGCAGAGAATCCGGAAGTATTAAAATTATAATGTGTTTCCGTGTTAATATTAAAAGTGCAAATTAAATTAAACTTATTTTGAGTATAAGTTATACATGACAAATATACGGTATCCCCGCTGCCTGACACCGAAGTGTTTTTTCATGTTAGTATATAGTGACATGGTGTCTCGCCTAAAGTGACATGTCCATCATACATGTTTCAAGCAATCTTTATCTTGACAAAATTGAGGGTTTATAATAACTGTTAACGCGGTCAAAACACTGTTGTCAGCAGGGGCGTAGGGTGACCAAAATCTCAATTACTCATGGGGGTAGGTGCGGGATGGTGTCCGAGGGCCTCCCTCTGGACATTTTTAAAAAATAAACGCTTGTATGTGACTTCTGGTGCATTTTAGGGTCAGGATGAAAGATTTAAATCCTGTCGAAAATACCATTATTCCTTAACATTTCAGACTCGCATGTTACTTGTACCCCACTTAGGCTCACATTTTTTTATTTTTTGAGCCGTAAAAAAATTTACTCCCGTGAGTAAATGAGTATGGCACGCTACGGCAGCATTCAGTAGGTTAGCATTCATAGTTATCTTCATCTTACCACAAGAAACTTCGTTATCCATGACCAATAACTCTGACTTTCATTTCGGCAGAGTTATATGGGTCAGTGCCACTTAAATACATGTACCGTCACGCAAATTATAACGCAAAATATTGACGGCACATGTATTGAAGTGACACGGACTCCGTCCCATGGTCAGTTGGAGGGCTGGAAGTTATTGGCATTAGGAAAGACAATGAAGAAGGTTATATATGCAATTTGAACATTCTACTGCCAAAGACAAGAAAATTATTATACAATATGTTGACGCCGTCAACCCACCAACATTAGCGACGCCAATTACGTCTCGCATTTTTTCAAAAGGCGCGACAAAAACTAATGCACTACCCCCAGATATCCACACCCTACTAAAAATAGAGCTGCCCAACTCGACAGTTAGAGGAGTTCAACATGCCTCACCCTAATTCAGATATCTTTTTGTATTTTTATCATTACTAACAAATTTCCACAACCTTTCTCACTCAGAGACCTTTATATACTGAACAAAAAATGAAACATCTGCTGATGTTGATGCTGATTGTGTAGACAGCAAAACAGGACAACAATAATGGTGTTTTAAATTTTTTAGATAGACCGCCAACAATAGTCCAAACAAGATGTTTTTGAAAAGTTCCGTACACAAGGGAGTTAGCCCCCCTTTTTCTTAAAACATGCGTTTTGGCCACAACAAAACAAATTAAATCTACGAAAATTACCGAAATTTGTCCGAGACAATATTCTCTATATGTTCCTTACCAAAAAATCACCCAAATACATCACACAGATTGTGTAGATGGCAGCTTTTGATTATCAACAATCATCAAATTACTTCCCTTTAAAATTTCCATATCATCCATAAAAGATTATTGCTTGGCAAATTTGAAACTACTTAATGGGATATTTAGTACTCACTTAAGTGTGCTTACAAACAATGTTTTATTAAAATGCTGTTTAAGCTTTTATACGCCCTCAAAAACTGCCCTATGGAAATACCAGCAAAAAAGTTGGAGGTTTCTTTTTTTGCTCAGTATAGAACATTGTCACATTATCCATCCCCAGGTCTTGACAATCATGTGTTAGGGATTATCAGCCAATAGATAGACAGATAGGGTAGATGATACATCTTCCATCAGACTTACTGCAATCAACAAGTGGCACCTGCAGGGTAATTAACACTCAACACCTGGCTCCATACAACTGATAGCCTGGTAAATAAAGGCTACCGTTTATTATTCACCGGCAGGAAGCTGGTGAATATATCTCCGCTTATGTTTGGAAAGTGCAATGGAAGGAGAAGTAATTACACTTTTATTTTGCTATGCACTATTTTTAGCAAATGTCCTAATATGATATGATATTAAAATTATATTTAAATATATAATAAAACCATATTTAAATAATGTTTCTTTAAACTGTACGTGCATATATACTAAATGTAGTATATACTATTTAGGTAACAGTTGTATATGTGGTTGTTATAATGATTTCTCAAAAAAAATATTTAAAAACATATGGCGCATTGTTCCATAGAATTTAAAGGAGCATGTAATGCCCTAACATTTGGCATTTACTTTTTACAGATTTTTATGTAACATATATGGCAAATACTGATATAGAAACATATATATGTAAAAATACTATTTTTGGGATCTATTGCAAAGACCCCACCCACCCCATTTGCAGGGCTTCAATTTAAACATTTTGACAAATAATTATTATTTGCGTTTTAGGCATATTTATTAACAATGAGAGCCTGAGGATGCATGTAATATTTTCAAAGTATAATATATGAAATTAATTGTTACAAAACTGTTTAATGATATATGCCCTTTGTATGTACCAGACTCCTTCATATTGTGTTATATAAAGCTTACCACTAAAGTTAAAAAGAAAACTATTCGGGATCTTCTTTTAATCAGTCCTATGCCCCTTTGTACTATCAGTACTGTGATTAACGGTCATTTCAGATTTCAACAGTTTGTTGAATTTTACTGGACCAACAAAACATCACTTCTAGCTGGTCTCGGTCACAAAAAAAATTACCGATCTAACTGACAAACAAGAGGTTCAAGAGGGCCTGTGGACGCTCTACTGGCTAACATAGCCCTTATAACATAAATGAAGCGAGTGACTGCCATTTACGTTTTTTTCAAAGTTTCGGGCAAAAAATAGCTTTTTAACTAAATCAAGGGCCATAACTGAAGAATCTGGTAAAGATGAGATGAAAAGTGAAGGCTCTACCATATTAACGAGGCAAAATATAGCATTTTTAACTAAACCAAGAGCCATAACTCCTCTGTTACTGGTCCGACTGGTCAAACATAGAGCTAAAAAATAATAATAAAAAAAAAAAAAATTACAAAAAATAATAAAAAAATAAAAATAAAAAAAATAAAAATAAAAAAAAAATAAATAAAAATCTGGTAAATTTTGGCAAAGATCAGATGCAAAATGAAGGCCCTATCGTATGACGAGGCAAATTATAGCATTTTTAACAAGATCAAGGGCCATAACTCCGCTGTTACTGGTCCGATCTGGCTGGTTTTCGAACTTGACCGAGCTTTCATTGACATTAACAATCTGGTAAAGTTTGGTAAAGATCGGATGAAAAATGAAGGCCCTATCATCTTAACGAGGCAAAATGTAGCATTTTTAACTAAATCAAGGGCCATAACTCTGCTGTTGATGGTCCTTTATGGCTGGTTTTCGAACTTGTTCGAGCTTTCAATGACATTAACAATCTGCTAAAGTTTGGTAAAGATCGGATGAAGAATGAAGCCCCTATCGTCTTAACGAGGCAAAATATAGCATTTTTAACTAAATCAAGGGCCATATCTCCACTGTTGATGGTCCTTTATGGCTGTTTTTCGAACTTGTTCGAGCTTTCAATGACATTAACAATCTGCTAAAGTTTGATAAAGATCGGATGAAGAATGAAGCCCCTATCGTCTTAACGAGGCAAAATATAGCATTTTTAACTAAATCAAGGTCCATAACTCCGCTGTTACTGGTCCGATATGGCTGGTTTTCGAAATTGTCGGAGCTTTCATTGATGTTAACAATGTGGTAAAGGTTGGTAAAGATAGGATGAAAAATGAAGGCCCTATCATCTTAACGAGGCAAAATATAGCGTTTTGAACTAAATCAAGGGCCATAACTCTGCTGTTACTGGTCCGATATGAATGGTTTTCGAACTTGTCCAAGCTTTTATTGATACTAACAATCTGATAAAGTTTGGTAAAGATCGGATGAACAATGAAGCCCCTATCGTCTTAACGAGGCAAAATATAGCATTTTTAACTAAATCAAGGGCCATAACTCTGCTGTTACTGTTTCAAACTGGCTAGTTTTCAAACTTTTTCGTGCCTTCAATGACATTAATAATCTGATAAAGTTTGGTAAAGATCGGATGAACAATGAAGCCCCTATCGTCTTAACGAGGCAAAATATAGCATTTTTAACTAAATCAAAGGCCATAACTCCGCTGTTACTAGTCCGATATGGCTGGTTTTCGAACTTGTCCGAGCTTTCATTGATATTAACAATCTATAAAGTTTGGTAAAGATCGGATGAAAAATGAAGGCCCTATCGTCTTAATGAGGTAAAAGTTAACGGATGGACGCCGGACGCCGGATAACACACCATCCCATAAGCTCTGCTGGCCCTTGGCCAGTAGAGCTAAAAATATAAAGAAAGTGCTATAAAAAACAATAATTTAACTTCTCTGAACGTAAATTGTTTAACAGCACACTATAACAATAAGTTAACACCTTTGAACGTAAATAGTTTAACAGCACACTATAACAATAAGTTAACACCTTTGAACGTAAATTGTTTAACAGCACGCTATAACAATAAGTTAACGCCTTTGAACGTAAATTGTTTAACAGCACACTATAACAATAAGTTAACACCTTTGAACGTAAATTGTTTGTTTAACAGCACATCAACACACAGGTTAGGTTATTTCCAGCCACCCCTAGAGGGAAAGGATATATACGGGATATATAGTTATATACGCATCCAGGAATCCTGTCCTACTCTTACTACCAAATATATTTATAGGTTCTTTAACGTGCTAGGATTAACTAGGAGGATAGGTTAAAATTATTTATTGTGCATCGATTGTAACGAAAGCTCTCTAAACTTATTTTAATCACTCTCGATGTCTTCCAGGTTAGAACTAGTACAAAGCAAATGCAGATAAAGTGTCTAGCTCAGAGACGTGATCATGGCCGGAATTGAACCCATGACTTTTCAATCATTGTTCCAACACTCTACCACTAAACCACAGCGCTACTCGAGGAGAATAGACTCCAGTACATGGAACAGCCAAAGGACGAGGCTAAGGACAAACTGAACAGAAGATAATACAAAACTACCCCAAGACAAACATTGTGCGTAATATATATTGGCACCCTTGTAGCAGACGTCATTAAACAATGAATGCTATAATAAAAGACGGAGCTACCTGAAAGCATTAGTTTCTTGAACAGTTCAGCAAAGGGAAACTAAACCACCTGTCAAAATATTTACCACAAGTAAATAAATACTAGAAATGAATGCCTTCGTTTCCAGACACACTTTTAAGTTAACAATCAATCAACCCAAAGGAAGAGAATAATGGCCCAAAGAGAGAGACTCCAGGGAGACATCCAGTAAGTTTTCATTTGTTTATGAACATGCTTCTAACAATAAACATACATTATTCATATAGGTCGGTAGTGCCATCTGTCATTTAGAAATGTATGCATATCTCTAAGTTGTTACATATTTGGAGAATCCAAACTCTAGAGACACAGTATAAACAGTTTTAACCAGTCGGGCCAAACCCCAAAACTAGAGCTACCAACTCATATTCAATCATGGATATTTTAACAAACCGTGAATAAAAACCTTACTTTTAATTGGCACATCTACATAATTATGTGACGTGAATACCTGGTTTTGATACCTGGTTTTGTAGTGTAATTTTACTGTTATATGGAGGGTTAGTTTCTTTAACTCTTGTACAATACTTACTTTGTTTAACCATGCACATATGAAAATGATGAATCCTAAACAGAGGATATGTTTGATGTTATTATACCTCACTGAAAATCCCCATACCCAGCCGGGTTGATATTTCGCGCTATCACCCTCAACGCGTCATAGCGGGTGATAGCGCAAAAAATCATCCCGCTAGCTTTTTGAAAAGCTCAGTTCTAAAAATAGACTTTCAACAACAATACTTTTTTCTTCATTATTGAGTACATTAGTATATCAGAAGTATTTGTTCGGTATAATAAAAAAAATATCACATCCTCTTGAGGGTGCCAGTGGATATTATCAACCCTCGAAATGATAATGTCGATCTCGGCTATTACATTCTCAGGTTGATAATATCCACTGGCAGCCTTAAGACGATGTGATATTTACATATTAATAATGAGTTATGACTAGGGAGGATATACTATAGTTTATGATTGTAAAGTGAGATTATTCCATAGCAGGATATTATATAATAAGCAAATAAAGGGAGACAACTTCACAATATTATTTAAAAAATAGAGTAAAGAAAAATACACGTTAAGCTTATAAAGGGAGATAACTCCATAATTAGAGTGTATGTTTTAAGTTTATAAAGGGCGATGACTACATAATTGTAGGATTTGTTTTATGCTAATAATTTAAAACAGAATAATAACTCCATAATTAGTGTATATATTTTATAATAATTAAAGGGTGGTAACTCTTTAATTTGAGGATATGTTTTATGATAATAAAGGGTATTAACTCCATAATGAGAGATATATTTAATGTTCATAATTTAATAAAGGGTGATTACTCCATAATTAGAAGATAATTATGTTGTATAACAATAAAGGGTGTTAACTCCATAATTTATAGATGAAATGTTTTATGATTATAAATGGTGATAACTCCATAATTAGAGGGTATGTTTTATGTTAATTAAGGGTGATAACTCCATTCAATATTACTTAAATAACCACAGAAATGCCATCATTATAAGAGCTGCAGGAAAACTAGACTATCAGTCTAATGATATACAGCAAGAATATCGAATACAAATAAACTGTCAGAAATGTTCCAATATGAAAAATATTTGAACACACCTATCAGTTCTGGAGTTGTGTATTGCTTCCATTTCTGTATTTTACTGATGTACCCTAATACATGCTGATCTCTAGCAAACATATATGCTTTTCATAGCTCTGCCATTGCCGGATAGTAAATACACTGCGTCTGAAACTTTCTAGCCTTTCACCGCTGCGAGGTTCGAATCTCACTGAGAGATCGACTTGTCAAATGAGAAAGTGTTGATTCTTACAGATGGTGGGATGTATACAGTACCGGTTCTACCCGAAAAAAATGAGAAGGTCTTCTTCTACCACTAAAAATCAATCGTCATATATGGCCTAACATGCCCTTAAAATAAGGTAAAACACCATTCAAAACCAACATTCATAAAAAAATTGCATTGAAACTATTACAAACAACAAATGTTTAAAAGTACAAAAATACCCACAAATCTTAGTAAATTTGAAATTGTAGTGTACACACTTCTCTACCAGGGTTGTTGATTGTTTCTGCCATTGTTTCTGCCATCGGAGACCTCTTCCTACAGTGACAATCCATCATTTATAAGAGCTACATGGGAACTATATTTATCGATCCATCAGTCAAATAATAAATACTGAGCTGTATGAAAATGATGGCTTTATCAGAAAAAAAAAGAATAAAGTTGCTATTAATTGTTTCTGTCATTGTTTTAAAACACATGTACACCATTTCTAATCTTACTGACAACAAGCTATATCTTATATAACTTACTATTTTGAGAATCCAAACTCAATAGACACAATATAAATGGCTGTAACCAGCTAGGCCAAACCCCAAAACTGAAGCGTCATTTTACGCATATTCAATCATGGGCATTTTAAGAAAGCATGAATATAAAAGTTAAACTATACTTTTAATCAGCACCTATACATTATTGTAATGACCTGAACACCTGGATAGAGTTTTGCAGTGTAATTTTGCCATTATTTGGCAGGTTAGTTTATTTAAAGATTTAAGGGAAGTGAACCAAGTAAAAAAGTTTTCAACTTCTCAAAAATTTGGTCTTGCTTTTTTTTTCAGTTCCTAAAATTGTAGACTTTTTTTACCTCTCCTGTTTTACTTCACCTCTTGACTCAAATTGTTACCAGCTTTTGAGTGAGGTTGAATTATGCTTTCAGATCAATTACAGGCAGGCCAAAAATGTGTGTCTAATTGTCCGGGATCAGAAATTAGCACTTCTGGGGACAGAAAAAACGCAAGAATTACTTCTGGAAAATGTTTCCCAGAAAAGGTGGGTTGCATGAAAGGCTCTGGAAATCATTACCCAGTAAAAATGGGTGGGGTAACTGAATCTGGATAATGTTGGCAGGTTGGCAGCAGAGTGGTTTCACACTCTCTCTCCCTGATACCAGAGAGCATGACATACTGCACATGTGCTGGAAGATTAGAAACAAAAACATCTATGGCGCCATACAGCCATTACGTTTTCTGTATATCTGGAACTGATGAGAGATTGAATGCAAATAAGTCCCATATGTGTGATCCTTTTAAATGCAAAACAGATTTTTGGGTGCCTATTGTATGGGCTGTGCACTTCATTTCTACTTATCATGCATTCAATGCACTCTTCAAGAACAATGACAATAATGAGCTCTCTAAGTGGCAATTCCAGTTTTTTGGTTGTACTATGCCGTATTTCCCCTAATATTAGTGCCCACACCCCACCCCATCACCCCACAACCCCAACCCCACAAATAGAAAAAGTCCCCCACCCATAAAAAAAAAGAAAAGATAAAGTTTCTTCAAAATTCAATACATTATTTTTCATATCCAAAAAAAATAAAAAAAATTATCTTTTGTATAACCCTAATAAATTTTTTTTCATAAGACTGCCCGCTTTGCATTTTGCATAGCGTTCCAGTGCTACTATGAGGGAAAATACAGTACCTTTCATATTGCGCGTTTATTATAACTGCAGTATAGCAAATTGTTGGTTTTTACGTGCAACATTGTCATGCTTTTAACAAATACAAAATGGTGGAGTAGTGGTATAGCTTCCGTTTCTCATGCCTATTGTCGTAGACTCATTCCCCAGCCAGGCCACACCAAAGACTTTATAAACCTGGTACTAGTAGCTCCCTTATAAACCTGGTACTAATAGCTCCCTTATAAACCTGGTACTAGTAGCTCCTTTATAAACCTGGTACTAGTAGCTCCTTTATAAACCTGGTACTTGTTGCTCCCTTATAAACATGGTACTAGTAGCTCCTTTATAAACATGGTACTAGTAGCTCCCTTATAAACATGGTACTAGTACCTCCCTTATAAACATGGTACTGGTAGCTCCCTTATAAACATGGTACTAAAAGCTCCCTTATAAACATGGTACTAGTAGCTCCTTTATAAACATGGTACTAGTAGCTCCATTATAAACATGGTACTAGTAGCTCTTTTATAAACATGGTACTAGTAGCTCCCTTATAAACATGGTACTAGTAGCTACCTTATAAACTTGGTACTAGTAGCTCCCTTATAAACTTGGTACTAGTAGCTTCCTTATAAACCTGGTACTAGTAGCTCCCTTATAAACATGGTACTAGTAGCTCCCCTATAAACATGGTACTAGTAGCTTCCTTATAAACATGGTACTAGTAGCTCCCTTATAAACATGATACTAGTAGCTTCCTTATAAACATGGTACTAGTAGCTCCCTTATAAACATGGTACTAGTAGCTCCTTTATAAACATGGTACTAGTAGCTTCCTTGCTTGACGTTCAGGATATAAAGGCTAGTGCTAGGACTGGTCAGCCCCGTGTCAGTATAATGCGACTTGGTGGGGCATCATGTCTTTTTTTCTATGGCGTGGCAGCACTATAAAGTTGAGCATTGAGCTACAACTATACACCATCCTGATATAACAACTATACACCATCCTGATATAACAACTATACACCATCCTGATATAACAACTATACACCATCCTGATATAACAATTATACACCATCCTGACATAACAACTATACACCATCCTGACATAACAACTATACACTATCCTGATATAACAACTATACACCATCCTGATATAACTGATGGATGAACGGCGTAACTGTCAACACATTTTAGGCTATAATTATTTTAAGTCTATTTTTTGGTGGTAGAGGTAGACCACACACTTTTTCCTGGGTAGAACCTGTACTCGCCATTCATAAGAATCTACACTTTCTCACTTATGTACAAGTCGAGCTCCCAGTGAGATTCAAACCCATAGCGGTGAGGGGCGAGAAAGTTATAACAGAAAGATAGTTTAAAAGCGACGTTAACCCACAGTACATATATTTATTCTAAATAATAAGTGAACATTGTTGACAATGCTTATTGCTCACACCCATTGCTAATTGGCAAGTGTTCACTATTGCCAATAGCCAATTTCACCGGTACTTCGGAAATCTCTGTACAATGTTCGGAATTTCAGTCACATGATGCAAAGTCATATGACTTCAAGAACTAATCAGATGCTGGTAGTCAAAGAAGTGTCAACACTAAAAAATTAACTGGTTTGTTTCAGTGTTTATATATTGAGTTAAAGTATGCATATTTGTTTGCTAAAACACTGCAATCATTAGTGATAGTCTTACAGAAACCATCTTTACTCATTGTTTGGAAACAAGATCGGATTTCAAGGATACACGAACATGTGTTGAATTGTTTACATTGGATCATGTGCATGGAAATATTCATTGTTTTCAGTTTTTGAACTGTATTAACAAACAGGCTTTAATTTTTTTCTACAGTACCAACACATTAATAACATATATCTGTCAAGTGTTCAAGTTATAGTGGGACATTTAATAACATTTTTGTATTGTTTTTGATTCATGATTGATCATTTGTTGTTTGCTCAGCAAATGTCGGGGTGAAATGGGCTATTATACAGGCTTATTACCCATTGCCAATGAAGTTATGTTCACCGGAATGGTTATTAGAATGCTTATTGTCCATTATTGCAACAACTGATTATTCTCAATTAGTCACACATATTGATATTGCCAAACGCCCATTACTAAACACAGTATGCCCATTGTCAAATCAACATTTTCTTATTGCCTGTCACTTATTACATCATAGCCAAGTGCTCAACATCAACAATTGCAGGTATTTATTGCACATGTCAACATGTTCAGCATTTCTAACTGAATATGGGTATTGCATGCAATTGTTGAATGGGTTTTCTTCTAACTGAATATGGGTATTTCATACAATTGTGGAAGGGTTTTCTTCTAACTGAATATGGGTATTCAATGCAATTGTGGAAGGGTTTTCTTCTAACTGAATATGGGTATTCCATGCAATTGTTGAAAGGTTTTTCCATGCAGGTACAACCTCTGAAGGTCTATTTTCCTATTGAAAACAAACATTGTGGAACACTAATTTTCATTGTCTGCACCTGCCGAACATTGTAACAGTAAGTTGTTTGTATGAGAGGCCTAATTTCCAAAGTTAGTTTATTGTTGCTTTCTATAGTCATTGCTCTTTACAGCCAAGCAAGTTGACAAAATAAGTGAACGTTGCTTATTTATTTCTCTTGATCAATGCCACTATTAACTGAAATTTAAACAAGAGGCCACATAGCGCCTGACGCCTAATGTGTCTTATAACAATACAGTGGTGCACGCGTCTGACTGTTTTATTAGTTATTTATGTAATTGTTATATGGCAATTACACTGCAAAACCGTTCTTCAAATCTGTCCAGCTGTACAGGTCATATAATAATGTATGTGTGCTAATTAAAAGTGTAGGATTTTTCACGTGTTCTTAAAATACCCATGATTGAATATGCGTAAAACAAATTACGAGTTGGTAACTCTTAATTTGATGCTCAAGTTTTGGGGTTTGGCCTGGCTGGTTAAAAGTGTTTATATCGTGTCTATAGAGTTTTGATTTTCAAAATATGTATATACCTCGTCTTCAGTAAGTTTAGAAACAGCGTATGTCTGTTGTAACATTTGGCTTTTGTTGGTGGGATATCGACTTTAATGACCGACCAGGTTTTAGGAACCAATCTAGAGACACCGGACAAAAGCACCAAACTTTCCTCAAATGTGTGTTTCGTATTTCTTCATGTTTTTAAAAGGGTCGCCAAAGGTTCGTGAATCCCTAAATGTATTTTTTGGGGTCAAAAAGTTGGGAAAATTAACAAAAACTGCCGATTTCTGAAATAATTCAATAAAAATATATTTTAAATGTTTACGGTATTCATTATTTTATTTACCCATTTAAGTGTAATGATATATTCCTATGAAATAATAAATACATAAAGGGATATATATGGGTCTTTTGGCAAAAAAATTGGAAAAAAGAGTAAAAAAACCCACTAAAACTGCTAATTTCTGGAATAGTTCAATAAAAAATTACTTCTTATTTATGATCTCTTATTTTCTTTTACCAAATATTGAAATAGGGCCATAACCATAACTCCGGTGTTACTGGTTTGATCTTGCTGGTTTTCAAATTCTTCTGAGCTTTCATTGATATCAATAATCTGACCAAGTTTGGGAAAGATCGAATACAAAATGAAGGCGCTAGAGTGTTCATAGGGCTGAAAATTGCATTTTTCAATAATTCAAGGTCACATAACTCCGGTGTTCCTGGTCCGATATAGCTGGTTTTTGAAATTGCCCAAGCTTTCATTGATGCATGTATTAACAATCTGTGCAAGTTTGGTTAAGATCAAATAATAAATGAAGGTGCTAGAGTGTTAAAGGCAGAAAATGTCATTTTTCAGAAAAAACAAGGGCCATAACTCTGGTTTTTCATTGATATAAACAATCTGTACAAGTTTGTTTTTTCATTGATATTAACAATCTGTACAAGTTTGGTAAAGATCAAATGATAAATGAAGGTGCTAGGATGTTCACAAGGCTTAATATGGCATTTTTCAGCAAAACAAGGGCCATAACTCCGGTGAAACTAATCTGATCTGGCCGGTTTTCAAACTTGTCCGAGCTTTCATTGCTATAAAGACACTGGCAAAGTTTTGTAAAGATCCAAATAATAATGAAGGCCCTAGAGTGTTCACACGGCAAAAGTTAACGGACGACGGACGGACGACGGACGGACAGGACGACGGACAACTCATCTCATAAGCTGCCAGTGGAGCTAGAAACGAATACAATATACTGTTTAATTAACAAAGAACAGTCATACAAAACACTAAGCAAATCACAAAAATAACAGTGCAATTTATTGTATTTGACCTTTGACCTTCACCCCGCACTTGGGTATGACATTGTTTCAGATATTTGGCTAGAAGAGCTAAAAAACACACCAGTCAGGTTTATTAAATTCAGAAGCTGAAGATGTCATTATATGGTAATTTCTCTAAAGGCCTTTTACAAGTTTATAGTTTATATGAATGATCCAATGTTTTGAACCTGACAACCTTGCCAAATGTTGTATGACAAAGCCTTAAATATAAAAGTACTGCAATATATTCCCACAGACAAGTCTAAATACAGACCTGTACAGTGTCGTGCAAGGTCATTACCACAGAGTGTTTACCTTTGTCTATATTGGGATCATGTGAACTGTGCAAGTTGGTGATGTTTGGATATAAACTTTTATAATCTTCCCTACCTTGATACCACTGAGTTTCTTAGGTGCATTCTTGCGCAAGACCTTCAGCTTATCCTTGTCTTTCAGATGGGAACATACACAGGGTGGTCTTGATGAATCGGAATCTATTCTCCAAGCATGTAAAAGAACCATAGAATTCATTACATGACCTCCTATATAAATTACCGGTCCATAGTTTTGACTATTGCCCACCAGCCAATAGTACCGCTTGCGTATACGTGATGACATCAATATTGCAAAGCGTCTGTGCGACCGTTTGATCTGTCAGCAAACGACAACAAGCCAAAAAAGATGGAATCGAGATTCGCGGATATTTCTGAGGAGGAAATTCTAGATATGTTGGATAAGAGGGACAGTGTCAACACAAAATACGTTAAATATTCATGCAGTATATTGTACCAATATTGTTTGGCAGCTAGTTGATTTGAGGAGCTGATCATGGAGATTTGAACACTTTTTTGACATTTTACAACATATATATATATAGGAGATCATGTAATAAAACAGTTATTGAATGGCTTACTGGTCAATAGTAAAACTATTTGCCCTCAGTGCATGGAAGGATTATGTGAACTATTGTCCTCGGCCTTCGGCAATAGCTCACATGATCCTTCCATGCACCTTGGGTAAATAGTTTTACTATTGACCGACAAGCCATTCAATAATTGTATACTATTTGTTATTAAGAGTAGGACAGGTTCTCGTATTCTTATTATCTGTCCCCTACCTCTGGAACAGCTCTAAATAACCTATACTGTGTTGATGAGCCGTTAAACAACATTCAAATTTCCTACAGGTCAGTCAAACTGAGACTCTTACTGTACTGACAATCAAATATTTATGTCTCACGTGATGCATGTGTTTCAAGAGAAAATGAAATGAACAGCAGATATTGATCTATGCTCAAATAAGGAAACATTGAAACAGTGTCAAAAGCTGTTAAACTGAAATAGGTCCCAATAGCACGTGTCTCCTAATTATGACAGGCATATGGCAGATTTTACTGTGTGCTTTCAATCCAATTGATCTCCGCCCTATTGCTGATTTCAGAGTAGATTGACAATAGGTCATATTACAATCAAGTTGCACGAGCTAATGTTTATCGCAGGTACATATTGGTTTGATTGGTTGAAATTAATCTGATTGACAGCTGCATAAGGTCTATTTCCTTTGCTCGGGGCAGTGTAACCAAGGTGACGAAAACCAGTTAAGGATATATTGTACTTTAAAAGAAGGTAGGTGTAACCAAGGAACAGCAACAAGTTGCGAAGGTAGGTGTAACAATGGAAACAGCAACAATTTGATTAGGCAATATTGAACTTGAAGTCACAATAATTCAAGGGTCAGCGAAAGACTATAAGAATCCATCATGAGTATCCATGTGAGATAGGGAAATCTCACCCGAGGGTCAGAATGTAAACAGGGTCGAGACTGCCGAGTTCCTGGTTGCAGTTCTGATCCCGAGGGTGAGATTTACCTAATATTCTCACATGGACAAACTAATGATGGGTTATTTTTCTCCCATTATGTGCTTAGTACAGGCATACTTGAATGACTGTATTTGGTTTTACGCTAGAATAAGGCAACATCACCAACCGAGGTTCCGATTAAAACACTTATACTGAGGGTTGGAATTCCCTAACTGAACTGAATACCCATGATAGATTCTTTTTCTTGCGTATCATTGAATTCTATCTCGACCCTAGGGTGAGATGGAAATATCTAGCCCGGGTAAAATGACGGATATCCTTTTCCGGTATGCAAGAAAGAGTTTTCTCACATGAGGAAAATTCCTATCTCACATGACTAGATATGGGAGAATATCGTAATTTTATCTCCTTCTTTACTGATATGTAGATACAATAGTCCTGCACGGACCCCTCGAAAAGCAGCATCATTTAGCTGATAAAACACTAAATAATTTATCAAGTGAAGACACATTCATCGCTATTCATAACATGGTCGTTTTAAATCGCTGCCCTCGAACAGTTCGGAATGGTCCGAATCAAAATCAGAGGAGTCTCCAAAAGCAAATGAAGAACTAGGATGTGGACGTTATTAAGTTCTCACAATGGCAGTCACAGCCTGCTCAAATGTTAATCAACCAGAAATGATATAATGTTTGTTTGTTTGATGTTTAATGTCATTTTCAGCACATTTTATTCTATGTATGGTTGATTTTGAGTGATGGAGGCCTTCCTGGGTAAAACCAGTTCTGTATACCTCCCACTATGTGTAAGAATTGACACTTTCTCACTTACAAGTCAAGCTCCCAATGGGATTCAAAACCGCAGCGATGAGAGGCGGAAAGGTTTAAAACTCGGTGTCTTTACCCTGTTGCACACGGAGGCAGTATAATGACATCTGAACAATTAACACCTACAAGAATAACATCTGCATTTGTCTACTGTCTGTTTTGATAAATATCAATGACATTTAATTAATAAATAATTAAAGTACAGTTTTGTTTCAAAAAAGTCTTGCACCTGCAATAGGTGTGGTGGCCAATAGTATTAGTCTGACATCACATCAAAAGTTTATGGTAGACCATGTTTAATTATGACACAGCCCAGGTGTGCTTGTATCACATATTCTCACAAACCAGGAAGGCTGCCATATCTCACCTGCTTGTATCACACAGGAAGTTATAAGCTGACCTAGATTCCAGGGGAGATTACTGCGGTGTTACCAAATATAGATAAAAATACAGAAAAAGGGATCCCTTGGAAGCCGCAAAAACACAAACAAAAAAAGGAGGGTTAATTGAGTCTGATGTGAGGTGTCTGTTCATGTTGGATGCAACCCTCTCATGCCTCCTAGCACCGGCTTAAGCTGTATTCTACTTTAAAAAGCCACCATATCTTTTGTGTAAACAGATTTATTTTAGATCTTACATAAACATACATGTCTGATGGTGAAAATCAGTTTATTTTTTTGTGTTTTACGTCATTTCCAACACATGTAAAGTTACATATGACGGTCATATATAACGGCTTTAATATGACGGCTTTTTTTGTAGTGGAGGCAGACCACCCACTTTTCCTGGGTAGGACCAGTACTGTACACCTCCCGCCATCTGTAAGAATTGACACATCCTCCCTTACAAGTCGAGCTCCCAGTGGCATTCAAACCTGCAGCGGTGAGAGGTGAGAAGGTTTACAATGTAACTTCGTCAACACCTCAACAACGAAGACCAGAAGCTGTTAAGGACAAAAACTCTGTTCATTCTAATCGAGTATATCTGGTTTTCAAACTTTTCTTCTACTTTATTGCTACAAACAGCTTCATCAAATGAAGTAAATATTGGATGAAATATGAAGGTGCTATAGCATTTGTTCAATAAATCAAGGGCTATAAGTCTGTTGTTTCTCATCAAATATAGCTTATTTCTAACTTGTTTAAGCTATTACATGTACTAACATAAATATTCTGACCAAGCTTGTTAAAGCTACCATGTTATCAAGGCAGAAGTGGCTTTTTTCATTATTAAAACAAGGGCCATAACTATGTTGTCTTATATCCAATATTGCTGGTTTTCAATCTTGCGTGAGCTTTTATTGATATAAAGACCCTTACAAAGTTTAGTAAAGATCAACTGAAAAATAAAAGTGCTATTCTGCATTGTTAACACTTTATCAGTTATCAATTAACAAGGCAGAATATGGCACTTGCCATTAAAACATGGGTCGCAACTGTTGTTAAAAAAATCCTTTATTGATGGTTTTTGAACTTGTCCTTTCTTACGGATGGCGGGAGGTATACAGTACTAGTTCTACCCAGGAAAAATGGGGTGGTCTGCCTCTACCACAAAAACAACAGACCATCATAACTATATGGCCTAACATGTGCTAAACATGACATAAAACATTTAAACAAACCAACTAATATTTCATTGATATAAAAACCCTGACGACAACAACAGCAAAGATCAGTTAAAAAGTGAAGGAGCTAGGTTTTTAATGAAGCAATATAAAGCATTTTTCAATAAATTAAGGGCCTTATCCCTGGCGTTACTGTTCCAATTTTGCCTTTTTTTTCAAATGTCAGTTTTTCAGAAATTTACATATTACTACCAGTACTTTAAAAGTATTACATGAGACAACAATTTCAACATCCCCCCAAATCGGTTCCTGGGGGGATGTTGAAATTGTTCAATCAATGACATCAATTTTGTGGGTTTCAAATATCTAACAGCTAACCTAAATTTCTCACCAACCGGACCTGTCAAGTGAAAAAGTGTAGATTTTTACAGATGGCGGGAGGTATATAGTACTGGTTTTATCCAGGAAAAATGGGGAGGTCTGCCTCTACCACAAACAAATTGACCAGCATATATGGCCTAACATGTGTGCTAAAATTGAGGTAAAACACCATTCAAACAAAATGACAATAAACCACATGCCTTCAATACAATATCTAGTATTCAGTTACCAGCAACTGAAGGCTTAGACCTTCTAAACTGCCATAAAAAAAGCTTCTTACGTCTTATCATCAGAGACAATACAGGAAGATGACAAACCTTATTGCTGATAACAGTTAATATGGCCACATCTGCGAGTGGTTGATAATCAATCCCATTCTAATTTATATGCATTTTGCACACACTCTGGGATTCACGCACAAATTGACAACATTACCAATAATGCATCTGCTACCCCAACTTCAAACTAACGATCAATGCCCTTCTGAATTGTTCGGGAAAAGTTTTTCTCGTCATTTTTTTTCTAAAGAAAATTAAATTGAAAAAAAAAAGAGAAAAAAAGGAACTGTAACAGCCAATCTAAATAAATTTCACTGAATATGGTAACCTTTATGGGTTTTTTCAAAACCACATATTAATTAAGTGAACAAATATCACAAACAAAAGGTCAAGTACCTTGAAGCGCTCTACTGAGAAGAAACTCAGAGGCTTTTTGATAGGAAGAGTCCAATTTTTTAATTGATATATATACTGAAAGGAAAAAGGAACGCATACAATTCTTTGACTATAAATTTTACTTACATGGTATTCCAAATGCATTGAAAAAGTATTCCATTATGTAACATAATCATCCAACAATCTAACATCCAAAATTCATTTGATAATCTCTACTCATTATTTTACGAGAAGCGTTCAAAGAACAATCTCGAGTTTAAGTTAGTAGTGAGTGTGACCACCCCTGGCTGCAAGTCCGGCTCTCACTCGTGATGGCATAGACTGAATAAGTGTATTAATTCGAGCTATAGGGATATTGTCCCATTCTTCTAACAGTGCATTTCGAAGTTCATGAAGCGTTCCTGGGACGTTAACGCGAAGTCGAAAACAGCGATCCAATTCGTTCAATACATGCTCTATAGGTGAGAAATCTGGGCTGTACGGTGGCCAATACATTATGTTTACGTGGATTTCATCCAGATACGCTCTGCAAAACCTCGCAACATGGGATCAGACGTTATCTTGTTGAAATGTAAGCCATTCTCAAGCACTGAAGGAACGACGTGAGGCTGGAGAACGTCGTCTCGGTACAAATAATAGCTGTCAGGTTTCCATCAATGACCACCAGAGGTGACTTGAAGTCGTATGCGATACTACCCCATACCATGATAGATCCACCTCCGAAACGGTCACACTCTATCACGCAGGCGTCAGTGTAACGTTCCCCACGTCGCCTATATACACGTTTACGACCGTCTGCTCGAAACAACTTGAATCGAGAGTCATCAGAAAACAATATGCGACGCAACATTCTAAAAAGACGATTTCTCGCCATATACAATAATTTTAAAAAGGTAAGCGTTATATTTATGTTTATTACTGGTTCCGTTGTTGATATCACCTCGGATTGAATTGATTGACACTGGTACATTCGGGGTATTGCCACCAATAGCAGTGAATATGTGCTTTATTTTGTTCCACAGTGATGTATACCTAATTGGAAATCGCTTTTTTTGAAGCATTTCAACTTGTCACAGAAAAACGGTTTGATTCAAATTGTTTTCGGTTTTCGGTTTCGAGAATGACATACATCTGTGATACCAACCGGCCCAGATTTGTAGATAGTTCTCAGAATTTGGCCAGTGAAATAATTGATGAAAACAGTTAGGTATCTAATGTTGACCAGAGAGAGCTTCACACCTTGTCTATAACTACATTACTCTGGGACATTTTTTCAGGAAAACTTAAAATATGTTTGTTTTCAACAAATAAAACGGAAAAAATATTTGTTCATGTTTTTTTCATTAATTTTTTTTTTTTTTTAATTGTTGTTTTTTTTAGTTCCCAACACCGATACAGCAACCTGTGGTCCATACATGTAAAAGAATTGTAAAGGAATGATTTGAGCCATGTGTCAAATTGATATCTAGCATGTTGATTATAGTGCACGTGGAAGTTGTGTTTTTACGCTTTGCGTGGTATGACGGAACTCATCGACGTGTTGAACAAGAACAATGCATTATTTAATCGGGCAGCTACTCGATAGGCAACCCCAAAATAATTATAATTTTAACATGGGTCGTTTTTAAAAAAATTGAAAAAATGACCTTTCCTTTTCTTTATCCTTTCAGTATATATGAAACCAATGAAAAATATATATTAGGACCTCCTAGTATTTCCCTATATTTCTATACTAGTATATCCCCTGTTAGTAGACCTAGGGCGAGTAAAATTAAAAAAAAGTATATATATTTATATATATAAATATTCTATTAGAACTATACAAAATATGTAAAATTTACTGAATTCTAAAAGGACTAGGTATGATAAGGGGCAAAATTGGCCCCCAATATTGAAATTGTGAATGCCCGCATTTTTAATAATTGTTTTAGCTACAAATGGACCAAATCATTATTAGAACTCATTAAAAGTAAGTTTGAATGCTCTAAATTAGTTTATGAGCTTCACAAACAATGCCTTTTCTTTCAAAAATGGACATTTTGGTTAATTTTTAGCAGTTTTCACTCAGTTTTTGGTCTTGAAAATATAGAGTGCACCCTCAAGCACATGTGTTTTTTTGTTAAAACATGTACTTGGTAGGGACACATCATCAGCCAAAACACTGGGTGTGCTCGGAGGTGCCCTCTATATTTTTAGGAAAAAAAATTGCCCAGAAACGTTCAAAATCTACTCAATATGACGAAATTACCAAAAATGCCATTTGTTGAGAACTTGTTTAATCTTCTAGATAAATAGAATAAATAAAAGACCTTTGAAAAATATCTAATAGGAACAATTTACCTTGGCATGCACACCAAATTAAAGTAAAATAATGTCTTTTGTATTTTGAATATTTTGGGGGCCAAACTACCCTCTTATCATACCTTGTCCTTTACTGAATTTTATTTTTGGATACAAAATATCGAGAATATATTGAATTTTGAATTAATGTATTTTTTTTTAAAAAGGTGCAGGGGCACTATTATTAGGGGATGCACTTTTATAAGTAGACAAAGGTAGGCAGTAGCATTAAGTGGACAAAGGTAGGCAGTAGCATTTTTCCAAGATAACAAATAACTGTTGATTCAAATAGAATATAGGTTGTGTCAAAGTTCTGCTAGAGCAAAGGTGCGAGTACGATACTTCTTGTCAGCTGAAATGTCTTTCTACCAGTGTTTTTTTTTTTTACATATATAACATCTTTTTATTAAAGTTTATGGAGTACAGAAGTATAACTTGAAATAAAATACTTTCCAATTAGCCTGTATTAATTAGCAATATTTGAGTTTCATAATTCCTTGGCAAAGCCTTTTTTATATATCAACACTTTCTATTAGTAGTAATATGTAATTATTTAATTGGTCAATATAGTTATAATCACTATAATGACAGAATTTTCAGAACACTTAACCAGTTTAAGTGCCCTGATACCAGCTGTCTGGTTCATGTTCGTGTATTGTCTGAAGTGTTGTGACCGAAAAAGATGATATATGTGTTAGTCTATTATCAATTCTCCTCTCCTACTTTCGAGAATATGCCATTACGTGGTCCGAGCATTAACTTCCATACCCCAGCCAACACCTTCTCCAAGAAGCGAAAACAGGGTTGGCAACAGTCGGATGTGTGATTCCCCTATTATAACCTTAAATAATGTGATATTACCCCGAGTACTTTTTCACAAATGCTTTTATATTATTTATAAGGGACATTTAATTTTTTCCTAAGCAGTATTAAAGTAACTAACCTGCCAAATAACAGCAAAATTATGCTACACAACCTTGTATCAAAACTCTATCAAGATGTTCAGGTCATATAATAATGTATATGTGCCAATATAAATTTTAAAAAAAAATCACGGGTCCTAAAATACTCATGATTGAATATGTGTAAAATGAATGAACGCTCCAGTTTCGAGGTTTGGCCTGGCTGGTTAAAGCCGGTTATACTGTGTCTATAGAGTTGGATCAGAATATGTAAGTTATATATGTACCTTATCTCAGTAGGTTTAGAAACGCTGTACATATGATGTAATATTTGCCTGTTGTTGGCAGTACAGCTTCAATGTACTCAGTAACAAAACTGGAATTTTATTGATGAACCAGTATTCCTTGATTGTGCAAACACATCGTTTCAGGCGAATTTGATACACTGCATCATTTCTTTCTTGAATGCTGATAATCTGTCACTGCTTTAAAAAAAAATTGAGAACAAGCAAGCTGATAAAAATATATTACAGTGAACCACTTTTTCCCCAATTTCCAGAGGATATTAAATATTATGGAACCACAGACAGCTGTTGGTAGACCATAACGATATTAGATAATCAATGTATTCCAAATTAATTAGCCCACTGAGATGTACACAGTTAAAGCTGGTTTGTATTTGTCATTCCTCCCCACAATAGGAAGATCGGTGAATAATTCATTTAGCACCTGTGCTTTTCTGTCTATAAAAGCAATTTTATTGAAAATTTTGTTGTTTTAAAAGACCCACACATGGAACTTTCCTGGCGGTATAATCAATAATTTACCATGAAGAAATATCATCAAAAAGGTCAGCATTAAGGTGGGCTGAAAACCAATCACCCCATAACAAGGGTCAATATTAGCTTTTTTTACCTTCCACTTGGTTAAAGCAAACTGCTAACTACATAATAACAGCAGAGATCTAATATTATGTCTGCTAACATAATATGAGCCCAAGTGAGCCTAAAGTTGCTCTACTAATGTATCAATTTGGCTTACCTTTTAATTTGGCTTAGGCTGATTGACGAAAAGGTAAACATATTATGAATAATTGGCAGCAATAAAAAACACTCACCTGAAAGGCACCATGCGAACCCCACCCCAGAAACACTAGCTGTGCCCAAGTTTCATTATAATTCCAATCCACTGAGCAGCTTCAGGGATGTCCTTTTTACGAAATTTCTAAAAGTGGACGTAACACATGTAACCAAAGCACAAGCTCACCTTGCCATTGCCAGCAGATTTTGTCTGTATAGTTTACAGCTACAAACACGACTATAATAGCCTTTGCGTATATTATATTATAAACCCTGATCAGCTTGAGAGTTATTCAGAGCTGATCATTCATTTCCCCCAAAACACCCCATTATCACATAAATGGAATGATCTTAATTCAAAGAAAGAAAAGTCCATTATATATATGTAACAGTTTAAGGGCTAAAGGCTAAAAAAATCAAGAAGACACTATTTACTGCTGTATGTCTATTCAATGTCAATATTATAAAGAGGAAGTTTGGGAAACAATAAATGAGGCTCACTGTCAGTCCAAGAATACAATATAGAGACAATGAGACCCGAGAGACGAATGACATCAAATCTATTGTCGTCTGCCATGCTAGATGTAAAGAGAAAGACATTTGTAAAATAGATTGAAGTGAATGTTTTACTAGATATTTTCATACCAATGAATTGAATTGAATTGGGTTTTAAGGCGCACAAACACATGAAAGGTTATATGGTGCCTAACAAGCACCAATGAATTCAACTACTGAAATTACTATGACATTATTATTTAAAGCAGAACAAATTGTTTCTTGTCATGAACTCAAAAGTATATTACTGAGAAATGTTAGTGAAGAACACTGGGTTAAAACAGTATTTGACATTTCTTGGCATTGGGTCACTATTTTATAAATTAACCAAAAAACTGAGGCAGATTTATAATGTCAAAACAAGTCATTCATTATATGATATCACATAATATGGTCACTATATTATTTAATATCAAAACATTAAAACAAGTCATTTCCACTAATAGTAGCGCCCGGGCGCTATGCAAAGTGCAAAGGGGGCGCTCTTATTATGGTTCACATTTTCAATATCTTTTCCCTCATTTTGCAACTGTTTCCTTATAGATTTTCTGTATGGCAATATTTTACTATGACACCGGTATTGACTAAACCTAAACCCAACTGTATACTGAGTATATTACGAGTATCGATATTGAAATCTTATAAATGTCCCCAATCGTGTGCTGTATTGAAATCTCAGAAATGTCCCCAAGTTTGAGCTCTATTGAAATCTTAGAAATGTCCCCAATTTTGTGCAAATGTCCCCAATTTTGTGCTATATTGAAATCTTAGAAATAATGTCTCTAATTTTGTGCTATATTGAAATATTAAAAATGTCCCCAATTTTGTGCTGTATTGAAATCTTAGAAATGTCCCCAAGTTTGTGCTATATTAAAATCTTAGAAACGTCTCTAATTTTGTGATATTTTGAAATATTAGAAATGTCCCTAATATTGTGCTATATTGAAATATTAAAAATGTCCCCAAGTTTGTGCTATATTAAAATCTTAGAAATGTCCCCAATTTTGAGCTATATATTGAAATCTTAGAAATGTCACCAATTTTGTGCTATATTGAAATCTTAGAAATGTCCCCAATTTTGAGCTATATATTGAAATCTTAGAAATGTCACCAATTTTGTGCTGTATTGAAATCTTAGAAATGTCCCCAAGTTTGTGCTCTATTAAAATATTAGAAATGTCTCTAAGTTTGTGCTATATTTAAATTTTAGAAATGTCCCCCATTTTTGTGCTGTATTGAAATCTTAGAAATGTCCCAAGGTTTGTGCTCTATTAAAATCTTAGAAATGTCTCTAATTTTGTCCTATATATTAAAATCTTAGAAATGTCTCTAATTTTGTGCTATATTGAAATCTTAGAAATGTCCCCAATTTTGTGCTGTATTGATATCTTAGAAATGTCCCCAAGTTTGTGCTCTATTAAAAACTTAGAAATGTCTATAAGTTTGTGCTATATATTAAAATCTCAGAAATGTCTCTAATTCTGTGCTATATTGAAATCTCAGAAATGTCTCTAATTTTGTGCTATATTGAAATATTAGAAATGTCCCCAATGTTGTGCTGTATTGAAATCTTGAAATGTCCCCAAGTTTGTGCTACATTAAAATCTTAGAAATGTCTCTAATTCTGTGCTATACAGAAATCTTAGAAATGTCCCCAGTATTGTGCTAATATTGAAATTTTAAACAGTAATGTACTCTCCAACCTTGTGCCATACTGGAATATTTGAATTATTCTCTCTGATACTGAGGAGCCTTCTGTCTTTGTCAGTGAACATCCCAGATAATGAAATTTACTAATACCAGGCATAAATTGTATGAGAATTTGCATAACAAGCCCATCTGCTTTCCATCAATACACCAACTTGGACAAACACGATTTGAGTAAGTGGGTATGAGGCAAAACAGACAGAGCCATTTGAAAATTAAATCATGCTTGTTTAAGGTGGTTGTCCCAATCTATATTTGTAAATATGATGAGACACACTCCAGACTTGGGCCTGTTTCTGAGAACTTTCTACTGTTATGTTATTAAAGTCTGATCCATGCAGTTCAAGACAATCTCACATCTGATATCTTAGTCAGCTATTAACAATGATCACTGGAATCAAGGGAAGACATTTCCACACTCGCCATCTAAGACACCTATATAAGCAAGGGCCATTGGAATCAAGGGAAGACAACCCAACACATGCTATCTAAGACACCTTTAAACAATGGCCATTGGAATCCAGGGAAGACAACTCAACACTGCTATCTAAGACACCTATAAACAAACAATGGCCATTGAAATCAAGGGAAGACAACCCAACACATGCTATCTAAGACACCTTTAAACAATGGCCATTGGAATCAAGGGAAGACAACTCAACACTGCTATCTAAGACACCTATAAACAAACAATGGCCATTGAAATCAAGGGAAGACAACCCAACACATGCTATCTAAGACACCTATAAACAATTGCCATTGTAATCGAGGGAAGATTACCCAACACTTGCTATCTAAGACACCTATAAACAATGCATGGCTATGTAATCAAGGGACGACAATCCAACACTTACTATTTAAGACACCTATAAATAATGCATGGCTATTGTAATCAAGGGAAGACAACCCAACACTTGCCATCTAAGACACCTATAAACTAGAATCATTGTAATCAAGGGAAGACAACCAAACACTTGCCATCTAAGACACCTATAAACTAGAATCATTGTAATCAAGGGAAGACAATCCAACACTTGCTATCTAAGACACCTATAAACTAGAATCATTGTAATCAAGAGAAGACAACCAAACACTTGCCATCTAAGACACCTATAAACTAGAATCATTGTAATCAAGGGAAGACAATCCAACACTTGCTATCTAAGACACCTATAAACATAAATCATTGTAATCAAGGGAAGACAACCACACTTGCTATCTAAGACACCTATAAATAATGCATGGCTATTGTAATCAAGGGAAGACAACCCAACACTTGCTATCTTGCTAATTATTTTCTGTTTTATACAATCTGGACAAATACTAATACGACAATATGTACCTAATACATGCTACTGTATTATAAGATTATACTTTGTTAATACAGGTCCCAAGGAAGGTAAATAAATGTTGCAGTCGTGTAGCTGCTTATAGGCACTGCAGGCCTTTCCCCAGATATAAAAATTGTAAGAATGCTAATAATGCAATTGAAAATGAAGGGAGAGAGGATAAGGTAGGTGGACTTTTTTTTTTGTAAAATATTCCCTTAATATAGACATTTTGTAATAACATTCAAAAAAGCTTTTCACCAATAAATATTAAAATCTGTTCAGAAAAGGATGATTTTGGAGTTCAGTTAATTCTCAATAAAGTCCCCTCATACTCATTAGAATCCACCATTTTACTTTTAACTGTATACAAATAATCTTGGGGAGCCTGCACCCATCACCCTAGCAATCGCAACTTCACATGTGGTGCTAAATTGACATGACTACAATTGAAAATTGGCCAGATACACCCCTGCATTGTACTTAGAGTAACCATCTAAAAAAAGATAATTCTGTCTTATGCCACTGTATAATAGAAGAGGTATTTATATTACATTTATATGGTGAAAGATTTGAATTTCTCAGTGAAAGAATATTCATAATCACTAAATATTAATAACTAACTCCGAACAAAAAATATACATTATCTGATTAAAAATGTAATAAATAGATTATTTAACTGTTGTGATCGATTATATGGAAATCCGTGTTGTTTTTTCACTCACTCGCTTACGCTCGTTCGTGAAAAGAACCACACGTCTACCATCTCGTGAAGGATTTCCCTATAATCAATCCCAGCAGTTAAATACTCTCTATATAATGTTTCATGCTTAGTTATCCTGATTCTGTTTGCAGGAACAGATTTTTAATGCAACACTACCCATATAAGGCCAAACAAAATAATATGTGTGGTTCAGGTAACCCGACCGACCCTATTTATTTACCGCCGAATCGCCGACCCTATTTATTTTTTTCGGGTTGAGAACGAATTTTCGTGGGTACGTTCGGTAAAGAGTACGAAACACCGCGAAGTACGAAACGCCACGAGTACGAAACAACGCATAATACAACATGGCGGCGACCGTGTTCGCGTTTACTTTCGAAAGATGTATTCACGGCCCGGAAAAATAAATGATGAAGGCAGTCGTAAACCAAGCTACATTGATCGATATATTTCAAGAAAATCACCACGATTCTGGCTTAAAAAACAGTTCATTTCAGTGTTTCGCCTATAAGAATATGGGAGATGGAAGTCCCTTCGAGTAGCAATGCAAAACCCGATAGGTGGCGCCGCGTAAGCTATATTTAGAATTTAGGAATATCCCAACCTAGAGTTGGGTACGTCAAATTACGCATCTTTTAAGTGCTAAGACACTAAAAAGTGGAACTTTTTATGTTGAATATAGGAAGAAAACACTGCATACATTACGTAATTGACCTCACGGCTTTTGTTATTTATTGGTAGATGAAAAATAAATGGAAGCGAAGTGCGGAAGTTCAGTATTAAATCGGATGATTACGCTCTAGTTTATGTACAAATAAAGTACTTCAATAATTAATCTTCAATTTGTTTTATATTTAATCTCACAAAAAATGACGTACTCGTGGTGTATTTGCGCATTTTTCAACACCTGCTAACATCAGAAAAGACAACTCTTGTCATGTGACTGTAATGCGCATGCGTGGTACTACAAACAAGATCGTCTTTTTCGAGTCTTATTTCGGACTAGAAACTTGTTCCCACTAATAATTCTCATGAATTCTTTAGTGAAATAACACTTTAAATATTTCATACACATGTTATCATTCATCACGAAAGAACTTTTGGCTTTTTTAGGCTAATTTACTCATTTTTCAGAATTGTTCAAATTTGACCTTGACATTGTCACGATAAGTCATGTAGGCCATCTAACGCGAGTACTCATTTGTTTACATAGCAAAGATGACGGGTTGACGAGTTTAACACCAACTTGTGAAAATAGTAGCACATATTTAAAAGAAAAAGGGAAAGAAACATTCATTTGACAAATTACTTTGTAAATAAAGATCTGCATGACTTCATTGCAAAGAAAAAACAATATTTATCAGCTAGGTTGCTTTTTTCAGAAAAATTGATAAAAAGGCTTATTCATTTTGGCAATTGTTGGACACAAAAAATATTTTTGTTTGCATGTGGGGTGGTTCATAAACTTACTTTTTTTTCCTCAATGGACTATTTTGATGATACTATTTAGAAAATACTAATCAGTTTCCCAAGATTTTCTAATTTGAAAAATGCGTTTGCATGGCTACTTCGAGGTATTTTTTAAACATGTGACATGATCATGAACATATTTAAATAAAAGTGAAGCCGTTTTCTTTCAACTATGTACGTTATTAAGGGTGAAATATTATAATAAATTTTAATAGTTTAAATATCAATGTTCTCCAGAAGTGGATGGGACACCGTTCACTTATATACCGAGTGCAGACTTTGCATCTTTGCAACCCTCTTGTCAATTTCTTTTTAATATATTTCACTTTCAAAAAGGACTTAAAAACAGATATGTGCATTTTTATTTTAGTCAAATGAATTTATTTTGCTCTGACATGCTACATTTTTTTAAAATATTGTCCTGGTTGTATAAAGAGCCAATAACCAAACAAACATATTAAGCAAAGTATTACAAAAGTATTAAAACACTGTGTTTGACCTATTTTTGGAACGTGTCCAGAGAAAAAAATAAAAAAATAAAATAAAAATAAATCCCTACCTACCTACCCTATTTTTTTCCCCAATGTTACCTGAACCACACATATTGTTTTGTTTGGCCTAATACAATTTAGAAAGAATTGCATGCTAGAAAGTACACAGTGTCCGTACATTACTTCTATAAACAAAATGTCTTTGCGTTTTATCCAATAAGATTTGTGCCTTACTTTAAACCCAAAGAAGTACGCGCTCGCACCAGAAACATGATTTTTACTGGTGGCTTCAAAGTTGCTACAAATTAAACCACAATGAGACGCAAGCTTTGTATGTGGTCATCATAGGTTAGATGATTTGTTAGAATGCCTTCGAATAATAAGACGCATTTGCTCCGCTACTTCCTGTTTTATGCATCTTGCTTTTCAGAAGAGACAACAATACAACCTATAACCTACACAATCACAATGCATTTACTTAGTGTACACCTGCATCTTGAATCAGAGAGAGAACAATTCCAGACAATACTAGAGAGAACAAATCCAGACAATACTAACATAGGAATTACACCATCATCTTGAATCAGAGAACAATTCCAGACAATACTAGCACATGAATTACATACACCTGCATCATGAATCAGAGAACAATTCCAGACAATACTAGCACATAATTACATACACCTGCATCATGAATCAGAGAACAATTCCAGACAATACTAGCACATAATTACATACACCAGCATCATGAATCAGAGAACAATTCCAGACAATACTAGCACATAATTACATACACCTGCATCATGAATCAGAGAACAATTCCAGACAATACTAGCACATAATTACATACACCTGCATCATGAATCAGAGAACAATTCCAGACAATACTAGCACATAATTACATACATCTGCATCATGAATCAGAGAACAATTCCAGATAATACTAGCACATAATTACATACACCAGCATCATGAATCAGAGAACAATTCCAGACAATACTAGCACATAATTACATACACCTGCATCATGAATCAGAGAACAATTCCAGACAATACTAGCACATAATTACATACACCTGCATCATGAATCAGAGAACAATTCCAGACAATACTAGCACATAATTACATACACCAGCATCATGAATCAGAGAACAATTCCAGACAATACTAGCACATAATTACATACATCTGCATCATGAATCAGAGAACAATTCCAGACAATACTAGCACATAATTACATACATCTGCATCATGAATCAGAGAACAATTCCAGACAATACTAGCACATAATTACATACACCAGCATCATGAATCAGAGAACAATTCCAGACAATACTAGCACATAATTACATACATCTGCATCATGAATCAGAGAACAATTCCAGACAATACTAGCACATAATAACATACACCAGCATCTTGAATCAGAGAACAATTCCAGACAATACTAGCACATAATTACATACATCTGCATCATGAATCAGAGAACAATTCCAGATAATACTAGCACATAATTACATACACCAGCATCTTGAATCAGAGAACAATTCCAGACAATACTAGCACATAATTACATACATCTGCATCATGAATCAGAGAACAATTCCAGACAATACTAGCACAGGAATTACATACATCTGCATCATGAATCAGAGAACAATTCCAGACAATACTAGCACAGGAATTACATACACCTGCATCTTGAATCAGAGAACAATTCCAGACAATACTAGCACATAGTTACATACATCTGCATCATGAATCAGAGAACAATTCCAGATAATACTAGCACAGGAATTACATACATCAGCATCATGAATCAGAGAACAATTCCAGACAATACTAGCACAGGAATTACATACACCTGCATCATGAATCAGAGAACAATTCCAGACAATACTAGCACATAATTACATACACCTGCATCATGAATCAGATGTATAATTTCTCATTTTTGATGCAAGACAAAATAATCATTAATCAATAATCATTATTTGCAGTTATCATTTTATCACAAACTGTAGAATGATGGGGTTTAGTGGTAGAGCATTGGACCCGGGATCGAAAAGTCATGTGTACGCTCCCTGCCATGATCATAAGTGTTGTGTCCGGGATCGAAAAGTCATGTGTACGCTCCCTGCCATGATCATAAGTGTTGTGTCCGTGAGCAAGACACTTGTATGCATTTGCGTAATACTGGTTATACACAGGAAGACATCAAGAGTGATTAAAATAAGCTTTCATTGCAATTAATGTAAAATAAATAAGTTTAAACTAACATCACAAAGTGTTATTTGAGGTGGGAGTTTGCTTTATGAACCTGTGTGTACACCAATTGATACCTTGTGTGACATATGCCCTCTCATGTCTAACAAGTGCTTCTCTGGTTTTCCTACATTACATCATACAAATTCAAGCTAATTAAGCAGTAGTAGCAAAACAACATTTATGTATCAGAGACAATATGGAAAGCGCTATTAACAAAGTTCAACCTTCATATGATAATGGATGCTCTTACTGGCTATTAGGAGTTGAATTATTGTCATTCCTTGTTGAGCATCAGTACTTATGCAAATATGCATGTTTAAAATATGTTTCTTAATAGTTATCTGTCATCTATAAACCACTATTAAGGATCTGAAACAAATTGTTAGTCATCATTTTAGACGTTTCATTTTTGAAATGAGTTTAGTAATTTTAATTTAAAAAAAAGAGAGCATTAGATTTACCAAGTTTTTAACGGAATCTACTTACTAATTATCATAGATTGATACCAAGGTAACAGATTTATCAAGTTTTATGGCAATGCCGGATCCAAGTTTTGCCGCAGAAGATCCAATCAACCATCAATTTTTTAAAATATTTTTTCAAATTTTAGGTGTGTGTGGTGGCGGGACATCCTTCCCACTTCTAACTCCACCCTTGTATTTGTATGCTGCACCAATTTCCTCTCACCCTAAATCCACCTTTGTATTTGTATGCTGCACCCTTGTCCCATCCCACTAAATCCACCCTTGTTATTTGTATGCTGCACCCATGAACGCTCACCCTAAATCCACCCTTGTATTTGTATGCTGCACCCATGAACCCTCACCCTAAATCCGCCCTTGTAGAATGTGTCATTTCTCCGTCAATCAAATGAAAACTAAGGTTTTTTTTCATCTGATATACTACTATAAAATAAATTCATTAATCTGTATTTTAATACTCAAGTCTACTCTTACTAAAAACAGGAATTTATCTGTCATGTTCAATGTGCAATTATTTCTACTGCTAAAATATAACTATATGATTTTATGGCAAAATTCAATAGGATTCAGAGACCACAAAATGTTTTACCCCAAGCTAATTGTTTAGTCTGCTAAAATATCTGTGTTTTGCAGTTAAAAATGAAGCTACTATGAAAAGGATATAAAACTCTTTACTGAAAGAAAAAGAAGCATGAAATCTTAAATCTATTTATTTTCTCTAGAAAATCCTGTGGAGCAACTTGCAACTTTGCAAGCCACTGGAAATGTCAGCTACATTCTATTCTATAGATGGAGAAGTCATTCTTTGAAGCATCTTCACAGACAATCTATAAAGACGAGTCTGCGTGTGACAGAACTGCTGGGCCACACGGTTAAGTGCTGTGTTTAAAGAAAGAAGAGAAGCCTCCGCGGGATTATCTATTCTGCACGTGAGACGATGACGGCTGTTACTGACTCTATCGAGGTGACGCTTCAAATACAGATGTCCTCTTAACAAAAAAAATGACATCAACATTTGCATGTGGGTCTTTTAGTTTCGTAAACAAATTAAGATCTAAACAATAACATTCGATTCATTTACTATGGATTAATACAAAAGTATTTCTGAGCCATGCATGAATAATTAAAAACCCTTGCATCATTCTCAGCAAAGGGAAGGATAAAAGAAAATAATTTTAAGATTTTAAGATACCCTTTACACCTGGTAGATCAAATCTGGATACAAAAATTCCTTTTGAGAAATAATATACTTAATGTAGTTTCTTGAAATCAGTAAAGTACTTTTGAAATTATGATGAGTTTAAAATAGCAATGACGTCACCGATCCAGTACTCACAGGAACACGCGCCAAGGCTGTGCATGTGATATATTGGTCTATAGATAACTTACGACAACATTACAATTGCAATATACTCAACTTGCCTTAATCCACGAACGGAAAAACTTCCCCAAATACCCTTCCCGGGACTCCCGGCACCAAGGGCGCCGCCAAATACACCAGAACAAGCAAGAGTCACACAGAGTTACGTCCTCTTTCCGTCGTGGCGTGCTTCGAGAGAAGACGGTAAATCGACGGTCTCAAAATATTTGTTCTTTTTCCACGTAACAAATGGTTTTAATTGTTTTATTACTTTAATTTTACTTCCCATATGTTATTTTCTTACGAATTTATAACCGTACACGGTGTTTCTTACACCTATTTTTGTTCTTTACGCCGTTATTTCAGACCGCATTTCGTAAACAAAAACACATGCGATCTACTTCCGGTTTACCAACCTTTGTAAATTCTATCGGAATTATGGCTGTTAACTTCTATTAGGAGTTTGAAATTGACACTGGAACGTAGGCAGTACTTGCTTCGGCAGTATATTTATTTTACCTTTCCTACTCGTGTCAACACGCCAGTAAATAGTTTTTCTTCTTATATTGTTGGGTTTGTTTTGTTTGTTATATAATTACAGTTGGTGCATCTAGCACCTTCTGCTGTTATTTTCTTATATTTCAGTAACAGCAAATGCGTTCGCATTCACCGGTTGGCTAGACCTGGCCCGCAGAAAAAGGCCCTTGGCCCTTCTGTGTCTCAGAGCTACCCTTCCAAAGTGAAAAGTATCTAGCCCTTCCTAGTTAAAGGTTGTTTTGCCAGATACTTCCTGGGATGGGGAATGCCAACCAAAACGAAGGCTCATCGTCCTTCTGAGGTGAAGGCTCCCAATCCAGGCGAAGGAGACATCCTTCGGAGCTCAAGGCTCCCAGTCCAGGTGGAAGCACTGGAGACAACCAAAACGAACGCTACTCGTCCTTCTGAGGTTGTGGCTCCCAGTCCTGACGAAGGCAGTCCCGTACCCCACCCACTCCTGCTCACAGTTACAGGCTACCAGGTAGTGCAGGGGTCACGCCGACTCCAAACTCTCTGCCTCATGGGTAATCTGAAGGTCCTCAGAACAGATTCTATTCACTCCTCCAGGTCACCCTTCAGAGAGTCAACACACAGAGGGCGGTCTAGGAGCAGCCGTCACCTGTCTAGAGACAGCTCAGGTAATTCTTCCCAGATGAATTTTATGCTCTTCAAGCACGGCCCAGGGCCGAAAGGGTATTCTTACTGTATTCTTACTGTATTCAATACCGGTGTTATGGTTAGAGCCACCTAACGAAGCATGTAGTTTCTTCTGAAGGTCTCTGCTATTATAAAATCCAGACTAGTAGTCTTGAGGAAAGCTAAATAAGACTTCTTTCTCTGGTATGGGAAGAGGACTTGGATTTCTGTGTTGGTACTTGCATGTAAGGGGAAATTTCTGTCATGGGTCACATTTATCTGTTATTATATTTTCTTACGTGTGTCACAGATTAAATAGAATAGAATAGAATATTTGATTGTAATATTCATAACAATGTGAACATGACAATGAACTAACAGGAAATCAAATCATATGATAGCAATTTAGATAAATATATGGATTAGCTGTCAGGATGGCCCAGTGGTCTAAGGCGCCAGACTCAATGTAATACCTTCACAAGCTAGTGTTCTGGTCCACGACTGTAGGCGTGGGTTCAGATCTCACTTCTGACACATACTTTTAACATACAAGTAAAATGTGTAAGTGACAATTTCCTTGTTTCTTCCTTTTCAGTGTTATGTCAGAAACACTTACCAACAATAGGACTGAGACCTCTTTAGGAAATCATACTTTCCTAGATGGTGCTCTCGAATGGGATAGGCTTGTTTATTTTGTACGGAAGTCATACCTTCCTACTAACAGGGCGCTATATCAGGCTGAAGGAAATGATAACCATTCCAAGAGTGAAGTTATGTAGTAGCCGTTTGGTTAGACAGAAAATCTACAATCAGAGAAGGTAAATTATCAAAGTCTTATCTCTGATTCTGATTTAATAGCAGGCCTGGAGGTATTCCATCCTCAAATAGGACTTATTCTTTTGTCGAACAGAATCACCCTATTTTCCAAGTCGTTGTAACTTTTGTAAACACTTCTTAAGCATTGTCTGCCTATGTTCTCGATTTTAGAACCTTACTGAATGCTTTCGTATCTTTGAATATCTCTGCGTTTACTAAAAATCGTTAAGAGTATTTAAATTTAAAGTATTCTCCTCTCGTGGTTTTACTAATACCCACTGCAGGAGTGTGATACTTGTCTTTACTAAAGATTCTTAGTGAATTACTTTTGTTCTTTTCTGTCCTTATGGACTTAACTACAGAACTAGTTTTGCAGGTAACCTCGATAGAAGTCGATACCTGCTGTCGAGTTCCGTCACAAGAATGACCTATCAAGGATGATTTTAGTGACTACGGCTTCTCCGTCATGGTTTAATGATTAGGGTTAGTATTCATGGCCTTCGCCATAGCGTTCATAGCTTTCAGCGTTAATTGTAGCCACAGTCTTAAAGAAGTAAATCAGTTTATTTCTTTATGTATATTGTTTTCCTTTATCAGGACACCTAATTCAACTTATCCTATCGCCTTGTTGAGTACCGTTTGTGGCAGGACTAATAGAATTCAGATATAATTCTTTTATATTTATCCATGTTGATATTTATCCATGTTGCTGTTCATATTTTTATGTAGGACAAGTAACTCCGCAACTGTTTCCTGCCCTGGTTACGGTTTAGTAGATGATTATTGCGGGTCTATGGGTTATGCTCATCAGAATTGCAGGTACATGAGCATTTATTTTATTTAGCGCCGGTAGTATTTATATCGAGGGGTGTCATTAAGAGCTAGGCGGGTAATTCGCCCTGCTACTTAGACTTTCTACCCGGCTAATATGAATACTTTTACTAATATTGTATACTAGTATCTATCAAATACCCGGCTACTTTGCTCTGTGGGCCTCTTGCTTGAAAGTTAATGATATCTATGTATATCACCACCTTTTTTGAGGTAGGTTATATTAATTATTTACAGTGGCAGATGCTGTTTTATACATTTGCACATGCAGTTGCTGGCTGAGTCTGCCTTTTGCTGGTAAGTTGATATGGGGGACTCCCGTGGCTGAGTGGTTAGTCTCTTACTTGATATCACTGCCACTCACCTCTGTTTTATAATGATGTCCCGGTTAGCTCAGTTGGTAGAGCTTTCGCCCTGTAAGGGAGGAGTCCGGTTTCATGTCCCATACCAGCCACAAAGACAACTGGCATCTTGTTTTTATTATGGATATTATGATATACCTTATATCTTATTGTTTGTGTTTCTTGTGAAATATCGACACTGACGTATGCCGCTGTTGACGTTTTGTCGTCTCTGTTTTAGCACATTATGTTTTGCTGCTTAAGTATCAAGGTGAGAGTACATAATAAATTATTAATAGAATCATTTTTGTCGTGAATATAGGAATTTTCTTCTAAGAAAGAAACTTATTTTCACCAGAGCCTTAGCACGAGTGAATTATGCGTGTTTCCTCACTGATACACCTGCGGGTTTTTGGGATTACGCTAGGGTTGATTACGATCTCCTTCTGTACCGCTTAGATCTCCAGGCAGTTTCAATAGTTCGGAGTAATCGGCTTCAAAGCTGCTACCCTCAACCCTACGTGGGTTTGGTCGCGGTTCCCCTGACTAAGCCTTGTCTGATGGAGTTCTTCGTCATTCATCTCATACCTCTGGGGTTGCGTTCCTTGTGTAGCTTAGTAGATGCGGTTGCAGGACATAACACTCCCTTTCTTGCAGCTAAGATCATTGTCCAGATTCTAGATTCCTTACCCCTCCCATGTCTCCATACAGTCATACAGTTAATGGGCTGTAGTGCCAGGTTCGTTCTCCATTAGCCCTAGGGGTACTGATGATAGTTGGCGTATTTGTTGTTCATACCCCCCCTGTTTAGTATTGCTAGAACCAGGATACATTCTCCTTGTTTTCTATCAGTTTAGAGAGTAGGTCTATCAGTATGAGTAAGTTCCTAACATTATGGTAGGCTATACTATTGTTAGGCCCGGCTTCTAATCCGTACATTAATTATGCCATATGAGCCGGACTTCTCTTTTTGAAGTCTTTCCCTCAGGCAGTTTGAGATACATCTGGCATCTATTTATTTATTGGTTCTATATGCCACATTCGTATGAAAACACAGTGTCTTTTCGGCTAGATCTTTTGGAAGGCCACATCTTTACTCATGCCAGGTTAAAATTTTGTTGGCCTTTTACTTGAACACAAATTTGGGGGTGCATGCGTGTGCACAGCCACATTCAAGGTGACATTCTGCCTTGGTCAGAACAAAGGGGGGGTGCATGCCCGTACACAGCCACATTCAAGGGGACATTCTGCCGTGGTCTAGGAGTTTCGTAGAGCTGCCCTAAATGCATGTTTAAGGATCTCTCAGTTTGGCCTTAGTAAACCTAAAAGTTGGTTCTTATGGGCCACATGGAAGTTTCTTTTCACTAACTAGGTGTGTCGCCCTAAATAATTAAATTCTGTTATTATTATTTTAATAGGCTCTCCCTTTTTTCTCAGCACTTCTGTCCATCTTGAATTCTTCACCACTGCGGTAACCCCAACCCCTAAGTGGGGTTATCAGGATTTACAGTCTACCTCTGCCACTATGATTCATTCCAAATCAGTATGCAACCTCATGTTTGTCGATTCAAACTACATCTTCAGACTTCAGTTTCTGTAATAGTTGCTCACATAATTGTACCTCTAGGAGGTCCTTCACTGGGTTACTCTGAGGTCACAGAGGTTTAGCTGGTCAGAATAAGTGTAACGCAGTGTTTGTTTACACTCCCACCGTAGTCGGAGTGGGTTTTTTCTTGTTCCCCACTTTGAGCTTAGATCACTCCCTTTCTTAGTTTAGAATACTTAGAAGTTAAAGTGGCTCTTTTTGGCCTCCTGTTTGACTTCTGTTCTCCGGCCCTCCTTTGAACCTTTCGGTTAATCTTAGATAGACTACCCTTTAGACTATCTTTCTTTTAGCCTTGTGGCTCAGATTTAGTGAGCCCATTCTAGGAACTGAAGTGTCACCAGGCTCATGCTACTAAAGGGATCTCGTTAACTCCTTCTAGAGATATTCCAGTAACAATCTGTTTGGTTTTGTCTGGGTATATACCTAATTCAATTCCAATAAGGCTGCTCAAGTCAGAGCCTTTAATTTTCTTAAAATTCACAAATTATTTGTTAGATTCTATCTTTAATTATTTTCACTGGGTCCAGTTCTTACTACCCAGTCAGTCATGGGGTTGTGCTGCTCTACCAGTTAGCTGACTTGGCCTTGCCCAAGTCTGTAACTTTAGGCATACAAATCAGTTGCAGTTTTGATTTATATTTTACTTATCTTGGTTTGTAAGCACTTCATACCACTATGTTCCAAATGTGTTTGGTTTATACATATTGTATTGTTTATAGTTATCTATGTTTCACACAGTTATCTTGTGTTCATAGTTACATTTACAGCTCAGTTATGAAGCTGTTATTGTAAGTATTGAATCAAGGGGTCGATACTTATTTAGATGATCTATGTAATACTAGAAATTTTCTGTTCCATAGATTAGCTTGAAATTGCCGATTATGATTTTAGATGGTGGTGGACTTATTGTCCTTGACCGAATTGAAGGACTTATGAGGATGCCATATTCACCTTGTAACGTTCTTCTGCCCATCTAAGAAGTTTTAGAGGCTCCTCCTACTGGCTGTATTGCCAGTCAGGATCCCAGATTACGCTATGGTGAGTGTAAGTTGCTTGGGTTCATGCTCTCGTCTGCTTTAATTTCTTGTAATTAGAGCAGGTTTGATCGTGCTTTGTTACTTGTTGTTCAGAGTTGTTCAAATCCCCTTTACATATTCGGGCACTCATAACAGGTTACATTGTACCACCCCAGCTCATTGTGTTAAAGTCGCAATTGTAATGTTGTCGTAAGTTATCTATAGACCAATATGAAAAATTTTGTTAATTTTAATATTTGTCTATTATACTTACGACAACATTAACTACCCACCCCTCCTTAAATTTAGGACTTATTTGCGGAAAGAGGACGTAACTCTGTGTGACTCTTGCTTGTTCTGGTGTATTTGGCGGCGCCCTTGGTGCCGGGAGTCCCGGGAAGGGTATTTGGGGAAGTTTTTCCGTTCGTGGATTAAGGCAAGTTGAGTATATTGCAATTGTAATGTTGTCGTAAGTATAATAGACAAATATTAAAATTAACAAAAAAATTCATATTTTTACTATAACCCTGAGATTTACTATCACCCTGCAATATCACCCTCATGCCAGATACCGTAGTAAGGAACGAGAAAATATTTAACGCAATGCATCAATTCGTCGGTAGTTTTTATAACGAAAACTATCGGAAATAGCAGGTGCTTGGGTACGGAGATTATCGAAGCTTGTAGCATAAACCAAAAATTTATGATGTAAAACTAATGTAAAACACTTGTCATATATTACAGATGTAATAATGTTAATAAAATAAAATAGTGTAAGTAATATAAGCAATGTTTTGGTGATAAAAGCCTCCCATTATCAGACTGTACATTCCGTTATCATCTAGTTAGATGAATGTACCCGGTGGATTCAATTACTTTTTTCTAGAATGTAAGTTTAAATAAACCTTTGATGCATTGTTAATTAAAAGATATGTACATCCATTTGTATTTTTACATCTTTGTTGATTCAGAACTAGAATAATAATTGCATTAGACAGTCTTACATAAATATGTTCTAAAAATAGCTCGCTACATTAAGCTGCTTATCGGCTGGTTCTGGGGCATCAATGTGTTCTTAAAATAGAAGTTATAGCTCTAGGCTGGTTCCCGAGTAATCAATTACCAATCGATGAATAAAGCGCTGTATTTTAGACGGGTATTGGGGAAGAATCGTAGTTTTGGTATACCATTACGTGGTCCCGCCTTAATTCCATTAAGCGATGGGAAAGCTTATATCAGCAGGATTTTATAATGGATATTTCGACAATAAAACATGTTTAAACACATTTTTACTGGAAAACATAAAATAATCTGTTGAAAATTACCTATTAAATGTTTTAATTTTATAATATGCAAACGTCTGAAGCCGAAATTAAGGTTTTATTTCATACCCAAGCCAACCCCGCTTCTCGCTTCTTGGAGAAGGGGTTGGATAGGGTATGGAAGTTAATACTCGGACCACGTAATGCAATTAAAGCTGTTTTTCCGAAAGTGTACAGTACAGCACACGCGAAACACACACTTTACTCGATTCGCCGAGTTTGGTCGTATCGAGTTTCGCGCGTATCTACGCGGAGTCGGTGTTTGTACTCGGCGAATTCACGCGGCGAAAGTATGCACACTCCGAGTTACTCCGCGTAGAATCCAATTAACCATGAGTGCACACCTGAAAAAAATGAATTTTCCGACAATTTTTCAACTTGTCTGATATCGCGCTTGAAAAAGCAATCCATCGCCAGAAAAAAAGTACATAAAAAGTCAACAGTTTTCCTACCGACATAAATGTCAAGTGCATCTTTTATGTGCAGAGTTGACACGACTGATAAATACAATGAATACATTTCGAAACAAATACGTATTTCAAAATTTTAATGCATTTAATCACAAGTTTTGTTCGTTTTTGTTGTCCGAAAGTCAACAGTTTTCCTATCGACATAAATACTCATAATCCTTGGCCATGTATGTATCTTTTAACAAGGCGGCACTAATAACGGTTTTATGACCCGGAATTCTTTACCATTTTTCTGATTATTTCTGACTAAAGAACCCATCGATGTAATAATAAACATCAGAATAGTAAAATTTGTTACAAAGGAAGACTAAATAAAAACAAAATTATAATTTCCAGTATAATAATTACTAATTGAATGTTATGTTCAGTCGCCGCGAAGCCGGTAATAGTAACCGCCATATAACTGTCGTGACCCAGGACCCAGTATACATAATCCGGGCATTCTAATTTTCCCACATCCGCTTTTCCAAAACAAAACAAAACAAAAGTCTTCTGCTTCCATTTTTTCTAAAGTTATTATATAATTATGCATTATAATGACTGCAATTAGAAAAAGTTGCACCTTTTACTTGTGCAGTTTCGAACTCCGAGTTTGTCTACGCGGAGTATCGTGGCGTACTTTCGTGGCGTAAGTACGCCGAGAAGCTTTTCCGACTCCGCGTAGTTTTATCATCGAAACTCCACGTAATTACGCGATTTGTAAATTCCTCACTCGGCGTGAAAGAGTAAAGTGTGGGCTTCGCGTGAGCTGTACTGTACATACTTAACACTCGTCTTATAGTGTTAACGAATAATTACACACTGTTTTATATGGGAATTTAGATGGGCATTTTATGGGAGGTGCAATAAGGCCAGAGTTTTTTTATTTATTGGTTTACAGGATTTTTTTTCAAAAATCTGCAGTAGGAAGGACGAAATAAAAATAAAATTAAGACCAGCATTTACATTGAATCTATAATAAAATTAAAAATAAAAGTAACTTTTTGAGACATTTTTTTATTTTCATGTTTGGTAAACAACAACAGAAAAACTCTTGATGTGACATATGAAACTGTTTTTGTTTATCTGTTTTTTTTGGATGCATAAACCCCTGCTATCTATAGCACTACCGGGTTAAAAAAAATATAATAATTTCAAAGCGAATAATTATATCAAAACAGTGTGAGTCAAGTATAAAGTTTAAAACCGTTGGGTTTACTTATCTTCTGATTGGCTTTAATGGTAAGAAAATATATGGGTAAGAAACTTCCCTGAACAAATTCTTTACTATAATTACAGTCGGACTGGCAATAAAAATAAAATCGGGATTTTTCAATTTTATTTCTGTTTTGATTTGGGCAAAAATAGGGCAGGCTCTCCTATAAACCAACAAATAAAAAAACTCTGGCCAAATGAATATTGTCAACCTTCGTAAAAATTAAATACTTTGACTTTGCCTCTGTTGACATTATTTTCCTTGGTTGACAATGCCCACTGTCACCCTCACTGGGATGCAATATTTTTAATATTAAAAGATCGCATTTAACTGCATCTGTACCAAATGACTGAACGCGCTCTACCTTTCTAGCTGGAGGATACGAATATTGACAAAGAAGTACATGTTGATGTAACATATGCCAAAACAAAAGCAATTTCCTACTTTAATGGATATCTAACGTTAATGACACAAAAAATGTTCCACCATATGTGTCCAGTAAACCACAGCTGCAGCGACAGCAAATTGACAAAAACGTGGCAAATTGATATACATTTTGAAACATGTGCCAAACATTGATCCTAATTATCATCTAAGACAACAATTTTCTGCTGAAATATAATTATTATAAATATTAATAACTACTTTTTCTGCTATTTTATTAGATAGCAGCTGTATGGTAAGTTTCACTGACTGAAATATTGCATATATTAATTATCAGCTTTATTTTCTTTTTTTCTTTGTTTATATTGTAAACCTGTGTATATATGTAAATTAGAGTGCCATATGGAAGATTAGTTCACAAACTAAATGTGTTACCCTCAATAAATAAAGTCTATTATTATTATTATTATTAACAAGAGGTCAATGACCGTGAAGCTCTACTGATTGATTTTGATTTCAGGAAGTAGTAGCTACAGACTTGTTTTTTGAAAAATTTTGCTAGGATCAATAAGACATGAAGAGCAACATTCCTGTGAAGTTTCATGAAAATCCGTCAAGTAGTTTCACAGGAATAGTCGCTACAAGTTTTCATTATGTAACTCTATGTAAACAAAGATGGCCGCTGACAGCCATGTTTAACGTCGAATCAAAATAATATTTGAATCTGATACATCATGTCATGCTGATCATTTTACAAAAAGTCCCATATCAATATCACTTATAGTTTTCAAGACGTAGTCGCTAAAAACTTCTTTTTTAAAAAGTCTAACTTTAGCTATGGCGGCAATCTTGAATTTCTGGCCGATCTGAAATTTTGCTAGAATCAGTTAAACATTAAGAGCAACATTCCTGTAAAGTTTCATGAAAATCTGCCAAGTAGTTTCAAAGGATTAGTCGCTACAAGTTTTTACTATATAACTCTATGTAAAGAAAGATGGCCGCTGGCAGCCATGTTTAACGTTGAATCAAAACAATTTTTGACAAGGACCAACATCATGTCATGCTGATCATTTTACAAAAAGTCCAATATCAATATCACTTATAGTCTTCAAGTAGTAGTCGCTACAAACTTGTATTTTGAAAATCTATTTTTAGCCATGGCAGCCATCTTGAATTTCTGGGCGACCTGAAATTTTGCTAGGATCAATTAGACATCAAGAGCAACATTCCTGTGAAGTTTCATGAAAATCTGTCAAGTAGTTTCAGAAGAGTAGTCGCTACAAGTTTTCATCATATAACTCTATGTAAACAAAGATGGCCACTGGCAGCCATGTTTAACGCCGAATCAAAATAATGTTTGACTCTGATAACCATCATGTCATGCTGATCATTTTACAAAAGTCCCATATCAATATCACTTATAGTTTTCAAGACGTAGTCGCTACAAACTTCTTTTTTAAAAATCTATTTTTAGCTGTGGTGGCCATCTTGAATTTCTGGCCGATCTGAAATTTTGCTAGGATCAATTAGACATTAAGAGCAACATTCCTGTAAAGTTTCATGAAAATCTGTCAAGTAGTTTCAAAGGAGTAGTCGCTACAAGTTTTTACTATATAACTGTATGTAAACAAAGATGGCCACTGGCAGCCATGTTTAACGTTGAATCAAAACGATTTTTGACAAGGACCAACGTCATGTCATGCTGATCATTTTAGAAAAAGTCCCATATCAATATCACTTATAGTTTTCAAGAAGTAGTCGCTACAAACTTGTATTTTGAAAATTTACTTTTAGCCGTGGCGGCCATCTTGAATTTCCGGCCGACCTGAAATTTTGCTAGGATCAATTAGACATCAAGAGCAACATTCCTGTGAAGTTTCATGAAAATCCGTCAAGTAGTTTCAGAGGAGTAGTCGCTACAAGTTTTCATTATATAACTCTATGTAAACAAAGATGGCCGCTGGCAGCCATGTTTAACGTCGAATCAAAACGATTTTCGACAAGGACCAACATCATGTCATGCTGATCATTTTAGAAAAAGTCCCATATCAATATCACTTATAGTTTTCATGAAGAAGTCGCTACAATCTTGTTTTTTAAAAACCTATTTTTAGATCTGGCGGCCATCTTGGATTTCACATCAACATGAATTTTTGCTAGGATCAACTAGACTTCATGGGCAACATTTCTATAAAGTTTCATGAAAATCCATTCAGTAGTTTCAGAGGAGAAGTCGCTACAAAAAAAAGTTTACGGACAGACGGACGACGGACGCCGCACCACGGCATAAGCTCTGCTGATCTCTGATCAGTAGAGCTAAAAATCATGAAACATAATTTTCGTGGTCATAATTATGTGATATAAATTAATGAATTATTCTAATACGTTTTTATAGGTAAAAGATCAGGATTTTTTCATAACAGGAAAACTCATTATCCCACTAAAAGAAATTAACTAGCAATCTATTCGAGGAATTTATGAAATTCACATGAATTTGATAATCATGGGCAAACAGGTAAACATCATGAAACCATTACAAATACATGAAAAAAAAGATGATTTGATAAGCTGGGATTCTTTTTAAAAAATAAATCACGAGTGGATAAAAATGAGTAAAAAAATAAAATATGCATTCCACTGAGTGAAATTATCAATTAAAAAAACTTTCAACCAGTACAGCTAATAATCTACTATTCCAGTGTACGTGTATTTTTGATAGCCATCTTGAATTTAGCAACCATATTTCATAAAATTACAGTTTGTCAATATCTACCATTGTGCAACGTGTCACGCTTTTAACACCAAACCCACAATTTTCCCATACACTAATATACAGCTCAACTGCCGCTACATATTAAAGGGACAATGTCCGTAACTTTTAGACTATAAAACACAAAATAATTGACAAACATAACACACAAACCATTATTGAATATTTACTAAATAAACCAAGATTGTTTGACGGAATTCAATAGCAGTACGAAAAAAGAAATACTGCTTCATGGGGTTGAACTCGTAGCCCACACTAAAATTACACTCGCGGGTAATAATAGTCGAACGTCGCTACCGACTGAGCTAATCGGGCCAGATGTATTGTGTAAGAGATAAAATATATAAAAGCAAATGCACTAATGGATGTCATGTGATCAGCAGAAAATGTTAATAATGTGGGTCCCGTACTGAATAAAAATCGGACAGGTATTTGGCTATGCTCAATATCTGCTTACTTACAGACAATGTCCCCTTACGGACAGTGTCCCTTTAACTGATATGAGTATAATTTAAAGGGACACACATCAATATTGATTTTTTCAAAACTTGCAACATCCCTATTTTGCTACAAAACTTGATTTAATACACAATAACATGAATAGTTCAAAGCAAATATTTTCCTTTATCCCATAACATGTGGTGTGGGAGTGTAAAAACACCATTCAATATTTTCGATATTCCACTGGTGGTAAAACATAACGTTAATGACGTCATGAACGTCATGTTAATGTACGTTTTCTGACGTAATGTGACGTTATAAGTTATGTAATAAATAGAATCTAACATTCGGTCTCATTCATTACTGAATTTATCAAACTCGTTAGCAAAAATGATATAATGCTCGGCAAGAGCCCAGCATTAAATGATTTTGCCAACTCGTTTAATAAATTCAATAATGAATGAGTACTCATATATTACTAACTGCTGATTATATTGCACCAGAAAAAAATGAAAGCTAAGGTAGAATAACAAAGAAAATTAAAAAAAAATCCAAATTAGTATTTAATTATATGCAAGCAGATTAGCAGTCTTACTAAAACTGGATTAATAAATCAAGGTGATAAATTCGATGCTCGTTAACTCCTTCAAGATTACCGTATATCCTTTTAACAGTCATTTTAGCGTATACATGTAACACAGGACTGGAAATGTGATCTACGTAAACACTGCCAACAGGTACGTATTATTTATGTTCAATATAAGAAGCAGATCAAATTCAATTGCAATTAACATGTCGCCAGTAACTGTTGTCAATCATTTATCCATTTCAACCAATCAAACCAAAACGATACCTCCGACAAACAACAGCATGTGTCAATGTATAATAAAGCACGTGCAACTTTGTTATAACCTATTGTCAATATACTCCGACATCAACAAAAGGGCGGAGATATCTAAGTACTGGCGACATGTCAATTAATAAGACAGCAGTACCACCTGCCTATATACCAGTACCACCTGCCTATATACCAGTACCACCGGCCTATATACCAGTACCACCTGCCTATATACCAGTACCACCTGCCTATATACCTCTGAGGATTATTAAATGAGTTTATCTTTCAGAATTTTTTATTATCAAATATTTTATACGGTTGAATTGTGTTTTTTACATCATTTCAGCACAGGTAAGCCTATATATGATGGTTGATTTTTTTCGTGGTGGAGGCAAACCACCGACTTTTTCCTGAAAAAATACTGTACTCCCGCCATCTGTAAGAATCAACACTTTCTCACCCTGTGACCTTGACAATGTACTGGGTTGGCAGAAGTTGCATGACACGTTAATTTTAGGTGATGAACCTTTCTGCCCAAATTGTATTTGAACCAATCAGTTAATGCTGAGTAATGGCCAGGACATGACACTGACCATTGCCTTGACCTTAACTTTGACCCTAGGCTGGCGAGAGATGTATGCGGCACTCCATCTCAATGCAGTGCACTTTTCTGCAGAATGTATTTTTGATACAATCATTCAATGCTGAATCTCGTCTGTCGGATGGGGACGTAAACCGGGCGGTCCCGTGTATCGGTCTATCCTCCGAGCACGTTAAAGAACCATAGGAATCTATTCGATAATAAGAGAAGGGCAGGTTCCCGGATTCCTATGTATCCTTCCCCTCTCTCTGGGGCGGCTCTACATAACCTATACTGTGTTGATGAGCCGTTAAACAACATTCAATTCAATTCAATTCAATGCTGAATCATGGCCCGAACACGGAGTTTGACCTTCACCTCAAACGTGTCCTTGACCTGAGGAGGAGGGGAGTTGTACGCCACTCACTGTTCTTCTGGTGATAGTTTCCGTCAAATATTTTTGAAATTGGACTATCCAATAACGAATTACAGTGCAGACACAAACACATGACATATGGACACTTACCTTTTACCTTAGTCACAACCTTGACTTTGATGCTAGGTTGGCGGGAGTCTACATGGGATGAACCTTCAGATAAAATCATACGTGTTTGTACGAATGAAATCTATTTTTAGCAATTTTAAGCAATCTTGATCCGTGCTATTCATTGCTGAGTTATGGCCCTTTGTCTGACCTTCAACCTTCACTAGACACTGACATTGACCTTGCTATCCACTGGCCCACACCAGCCCTTGCACAAAAGAAACACTGTCGATTATTACGGATGGCGGAAGGTATACAGTACTGATTCTATCCAGGAAAAATGGGGTGATCTGCCTCTACCACAAAAAAATGACCTTCATATACGGCCTTACTAGAGCTAAAAATTACTTTAAAACACCATTCAAACAACAGAAACACTTACCTTGTAAACTGCCATGACCCTCACTCATAATCTTCATGGTACCATCCACCATTGACAAGCCTATATGTTTTTCCATTACCTCTCAATCCTGTCTGTAAATTGTATACAAATATATTATCACCAGAACAACTGACAACCACAACTTCCAAATCTTCTTCTTGCATTAAGGAATAAAGTTAAATATCCTTAACAATTTCAGCAATTTCACAAAGCGTCACCTTCAAAACAAAATTGAGTTTATTCTAAAATATCATAAGAAATATCTTGAACCAAATGTCAGATGATCCGAAAGTAAAATGTTTGCGAGGACAATACAATACTATTGTGCGGCAAAGGAACCTACAAATGAACTTTGTACCCTTACATGGATCAAAGTCGCAGACGGAATGCGATTCTTTAATTAAGAACCACTAAAAATAGGATTATATGATCAATGATATGAAAAGGTAACACAAATGCAACTTGGCCCTGAAACACGTATCAGTATGGTTAGTAATACCCTGTAGTTAAACAAATATTAACAGTACTTTTCTTTTACCCGGACGCTTTCCATTTCTGATAAAATTAAAAATAACAAAAAGGCAAAACAGTTGTAATAATGTTTTCTTTAGGGATAAAATAATCATACCAAGAAACAATTATATAACTTAATCCCTCAGTAATTGAGTTACTGAACAGTAAACCAGTCTATTTCATGGCTAAGCAAACCAGTCTATTTCACAGCCAGGATACATGTTGATACAAGGAGGCATTGTTGGCTTTTGTCTGATGTGGTCTTTAAAACTTTGTTGGGGACATTATTGTAATCTTGGTCCTTCTTTGTCATAATGGGGTTTAATGTCGATTGTCAATTTTTCAGTCATATCACAACGGTTTCTTCTTGTAGTGCTGCCACACTGAAATACCACACGTAGAGACATGGAATGATACCCACACCCAGTCACATTATACTGGCACCGGGTCGACCCAACCAAGAACAATTTTTTAATATGCTGAGTGTCAAGCAAGGGAATAAATTTCAAAAAACAAAACAAGTTAAACCAAAAGCAGAAACAAGTATCAAAGGCATGGTAAAGTTTTAAGATATCTATGTCTGACAAATGTTCTTGAGAATCCTGTCTTACCCTTGTGGTACAGATTAAAACAACACACAATTTTATACCCTATAGTCCCTAATAAACGCCCCTCCACCAATAAACGGGCCCCCACTCCCTTCACCATTTTTTTTTTTTTTTTTTTTAAACTTACCAAAAGATGCAAGTTAATTCACAATGAAAACACACAAAATCACTAGAAAACTAAATCCTGATTGACATGCAGACTTGGTAAAGACAATCATTAAATAATGATTTAAAAGTTAACTCATGTATTTTCGGTCTCAAATAAACGCCAACCTTTTTTCAAAAATGTTACACCCCCGGGGCCGTTTATTAGGGATTATACGGTAGTAATGATGAAAACAGTTTGCTGGAAGCTGATTGTCAAATTAGGCAAAAAAAAAAAAAAGGTTCGTTTCCTATTGCATGCTCTAAAAAAATAGGGTCGGTAGGTAGGCTATTTTTTTTTTTTTTTTTTTATTTTTTTTTTGGAGCAAGATATTGTGAGATTCTACATGTATTTATATCATAATCCCCATACAAGTTGATGATGCAGCTGAAAGTTTCTCTGTGATGACAGTTTACCTCGATATATTGTGATAAATCATTGTTCAGAATTTTTTTTTTTTTTTTTTTTGCTCATAAAAAGTTTTAGGGTCGGCCCCTTAAAAAAAGGGTCGGTCGGGCCACCGGAAATACAGGTATTTTTTTTGTTGGCCTTAGTTTAATTATATGTAAAAAGTTTTTTTAGGAAAATTAAATTAATAAGACATTTTGCAACGAATCCCACATGCATCAAAAAATACAGAAAAACTGTGGTGAAACAGAATGTTTTATTTTTTGTACATACAATATATAACTGATCAGGGTTTACAATGTCCGACTGCTGATCAGTCATTCCCCCCCACCCCCACAAAACACTCCTTTGTCAAATAAATGGAATGGTCTTAATTCAAAGAAAGAACAGTACATTATATATATGTCGCGGTCTAAGGGTTAATATTACTTTTTGACGTCATGTCTCCATGTCAGTTTGTATCTTGTATCTTGTTCTTTGTTCAACGCCATGTCTCCATGTCAGTTTGTATCTTATATCTTGTTCTTTGTTTATATACTAGTTACAATAGTTCCACTTTCATCCCCCAAATTAGCCATTACGTGGTCCCGCCTTAATTCCATTAAGCGATGGGTAAGCTTATATAAGCAGGATTTTATAACAGATATTTCGACAATTAAAAACACTTTTAAAAACCTTTCTTTTTACTGAAAATTTTAAAATTACCTATTTAATGTTTTAATTTTACAATATGCAAATATATTATTGTAACAAGTATCTTGTTCTTTGTTTAAATATACAGTAGTTACAATAGTTTCGCCTTCATCCCTCAAACTAGCGATGATATCTCCCAAAGCTGTTATTTTGCTATAAGTGTGGGTAATTCGTAAAATAAACTTCTTACTAAAGATTAAAAGAATTACCTCTTTTATCAATAACACATGAGCAATATAATAATAAACTGTTACAATGAAATCACTTAATACCTTACTTCCCCTCTGGGTAAAGACCATTTTAACGGTTGGGGTAAAGGCTGTACCGTACCGTACTGTACCGTACATTTTGAAATATAAAGGATATAGCAGGTGCGAGGTAAATACTGAAAGAAGTAACGAATAGTACAGCTCAGCGTAACGAAACTAACGAAGATTACCAGTATAAGTAGGATGTATAACATATAACGATGAAAGAAAATTATACACATGTAATAGATATATCAAATGTAATTAAATAATAATCATTTTCTTATATCTAAAATATATATAGATGTATAGCATAATCACACTAAGTCTAGTAATCCTATTTGGTCAATTTTATTCTATTTTACATACTATATATATATATATATACTGAAGCGAAACAGAAACGCAATTCTGGAATTTCCACTATATATTGTATGTACAATATGCTGCTGTTAATCGAATGGTACACGGCTAAGTTCGGAAAAAAATACTAAAACAACACATAACACAGCATAGTATTCCTTCAAAGTTTCATTATTGACTGCATTTTATTATGCAAAATTGTGCAAACACTTTACGTTAAATACAGTACTGAAATGGCTCAGTTTTTCATAGGGGAACTTCAACATTTATGAATTTCTTGTTAAAAGGTGTACTGTGATTAAAACATCTACAACATCACATTTGTTTCCTTTCTCTAACTAACTGCAACATTTATTTTACAAAACATCTTGGGATTTCTTTGGAATATTGAGGAATTAAGCTTGCATTATATACAATATAATAGCAGAAATTCCGTTTCTTTTTCCTTTCAGTATATATATGTATATTTTATTGCGCGTTTCTTTTTCCTTTCAGTATATATAGGTATATTTTATTGCCCTAGGCCCTACGGTAAGGCTTTTTCCCCCAACCCATTTTAAAAAACCCAGATTTGAAAGCCAAAACTAATGAAATTATCAATTTTCTCTAACACAGTGGAATAATCCCTGAGAGTGTGTACAAACCTTTTTGTTTAGGTGCTACTTTCACACACTGATCAGAAATGTACATAAATATTTTATAACTGAAGATAATGTTTTTATAATGAATTATGTTTCTCTAATTTTGGTTGTCTAAAATGATGTTATTTTACTTGGACTGGACTTGCTATAACCAAACAAAGGAAGTCATACTTGATAAAAGTTGTTTTTTCATGTCTTGTTAACCTAGATCTAGTCGGTCAAATTATTTTATTTAGCGATATTTATAACCATATTCCCCTAATTGTATGCAAAATGTCATATTAAAAAAAAATATATATCTATTAGGTTTATACAAAAGTTCGAACATTTATTACTTTAAACTTATTATTTTACCTGGTACATTGATTTTAATGAAAGCTCTATGAATTTATTTTAATCATTCTCGACGTCTTACTGGTTAGAACCAGTACTAAGCAAATGCAGATAAAGTGTCTTGCTCAGGTACACGACACATATGGTCATGGTGGTGGGGAATGAATTTGAATTCATTTTATTTTTTATTAATTTTTTATTATTTTTTTAGATATAAAAGATTGAAAATGTATTGAATTTTAAAGATTTAAGGGAAATACAGTACACAATTACTGACTATCAGCTTAACATAAATATTTGCTGCCTGAGTCATGTAGTCACCCAAGGGCAGGCACAAAGAGTCAAATCATAGGTCATAACATTTGTAATATTACAAGGTACCATTACCATGATAGCCATGTCCGTGCATGTCGCTCATAATTACTGTCTACTATGACAAATCATTATACTTACAGTGAGCAGGGGTGTAAATAGATAGAGAGAAGAAACAAAAACATTTTCCCTCAAGTATTAGTGTCGTATTTCAATAAATCAGTTATTTTCATGATCACAACATATTACGTCATGATTGCTCTAGGAATTGAGTGACATGTCAAATGCCCGTGTATTATATTAACGTTCACTCGAATCTTTGTTGAAAAAAAATAGCGGTTAATTTTTAAACTTATTTTTTAAGGAGACACAGCTCCTGGGCTATTCCACTAAAAATACTCTGACAGCTAAGTTGTCTCTCTTACACTTTTTTTTTTTTTATCATTTTTATTCTTCCAATGCAAGTTACTGTCAGTACTATAGACTGTCGGTACTATAGCGAGCGAAAAATAATGTAAACACATATATAAGAATTGATCCGCACTTGTTCTGAGTTACTGCAGTTTAAAATGCCGGTAGTGAAAGGCAAATTTACCATAAAGGTCATATACCACTATTGCATTTCCCATAGGCCTCCATTATAGCCTTTTGGCCTACAATCCCTATTCCTAATTCAGAACGGATGATAAAACCTAACTTTTTTTAAAGAACTATCTTAGAGACACTCAAAAATGACCAGAAAATTGGGAGTATTGTAATGCTTTCAGCCTCTAATATTGCACTGAAGGTGGGCACCACCAGAATGGCAATGAAGAAATTTTACTTTTTGCAAATATACTCTCAGTACAATTGTACCCATAAAAATGCAAATTTCAGTCAAAATATCCTAAATGAACATGTTTTATGTTGGAAATATATTTTTTGGATGTTTTATGGGGATTTGTTATGATTTGGATAATTTAATCCAATCAGAATCTACCTTACAATCTGACTATGCCCTAACAGACCCTATACCTTTTTCAACCAATCAGAAGCCCCAAATCAAAAGTGGTATGTGACCTAAAACGTTATATGGAATATGCTATTTACTAACGCCATTTTACATAACATAAACACAAACAAGAGGGCCATCTGAATCGATCACCTGAGGATCTTTGCAATGATAAAAAAATTGTCCTCTCACAATTGCTGATTGAAGATGTTTTTAAGTCTTTCCTTAAGTAAGTCTATGTAAAAACATGCAAAATCTCTACATACAAACTTAACTGGACACAGGGGTTGCAGCCATCTTTCACCCCAGGGACTTCAAATGAGCAAACTTGATACACCAGGGGTTAGTGATCATTAATAATAATAAAGAACAAGAGGGCCTGTGGATGCTCTTCAAGCTAAAATGGCTCTTATATCAAGGGGTTTCATCATTAAATTCATTTCAATACCTTTGTACAAGTGCAAAACACAAAAACACCTTCAACTGAAATTAATACCCACAACTCCACGCTAATAATTTAAAAAAAGATTTTTTAAGTTTTGCCTACATATATGTAAAACATGCAAAATCTATATATACAAATTTAGAAAAATTAACAAAAGAAAAAACGCATCCAAACAGGAAACAATAATAAAAATAAAAAACATATATATATCCAGTAGGATTTGAATCCACAGCCTTAGCTTCCCAGTACACAAGAAGTAATTTAAAGATTTTTCTATGGGGGCCATCTTGGATGTCGCGTTTACCTAATTTTAACAAATTTGAACAAGAGGCCCAAGAGGCCTGTGGATGCTCTACTGGCTCAAGATAAAGTTTATGTATAAGGGGCCATAAGTCTTTCAAAAATCATACATGGTGATGACATATGCAACTAGGCTTGGTACTGATTATCCCTGCAAAGTTTCGTTGAAATCCAGCCAGAGGTTCAGGAGAACTCGTCTAGACAAAGTTAGTATAAAAACCTATAAGGGCTCATAACTCTGCCAAAAATCATTCAACCGAAATATGGCGATGATATGCACAACTAGGCTTGATACTGATCATCCTTGTCAAGTTTCGTCTATATCCAGCCAGGGGTTCAGGAGAACTAGCCTGGAAAAAAATTGTGGTATCAAAATCCTTTAAAGGGTCATAACTCTGCCAAATATCTGTAAACCGGAACGCGACGATGACATGCACAACTAGGCTTGGTGCTGATCATCCCTGCAAAGTTTCACTGAAATCTGGCGAGGGGTTCAGGAGAAGTAGGTCAGACAAAGTTTGTGTATTGAAACCTTTAAAGGGCCATAATTCTGCCAAAAATCATTCAACCAGAATATGGCAATGATTTGCACAACTAGACATGGAATTGATCATCCCTAAAAAGTTTCGTTTAAATTCGGCCAGGGGTTCAGGAGAACTAGTCAGAACAAAGTTTGTGTATTAAAACCTTTAGGCGAGGGGTTCAGGAGAAGTAGGTCAGACAAAGTTTGTGTATTAAAACCTTTAAAGGGCCATAACTCCACCAAAAATCATTCAACCGGAACACGGCGATGATTTGCACAACTAGACATGGAATTGATCATCCCTAAAAAGCTTTGTTTAATCCGGGCAGGGGTTCAGTCAGTTCTGTTTCAAAAAGATCACACGAAAAATGAAGGCCCTATCATCTTAAAGAGGCAAAATATAGCATTTTTAACTAAATCAAGGGCCATAACTCTGCTGTTACTGGTCCGATCTGGCTGGTCTTCGAATTTGTCCGAGCTTTCATTTATATAAACAATCTGGTAAAGTTTGGTAAAGGTCAGATAAAAGATGAAGGCCCTATCGTCTTAACGAGGCAAAATATAGCATTTTTAACTAAATCAAGGGCAATAATTCCGCTGTTAATTGTCCGATCTATCTGGTATTCAACCTTGTCCGAGCTTTCATTGATGTTAACAACATGTGCAAGTTTGGTAAAGATCAAATAATAAATGAAGGTGCTAGAGTGTTTACAAGGCTTAATATAGCATTTTCAGCAAAACAAGGGCCATAACTCTGATGAAATTATTCCGATCCGGCCGGTTTTCGAACTTTTCTGAGCTGTCATTGATATAAAGACACTGGCAAAGTTTCGTAAAGATCCGATAAATATTGAAGGCCCTAGAGTGTTCACAAGGCAGGAAATATAATTTTTCAGAAAAACAAGGGCCATAACTCCGGTGTTACCAATCCGATTTAGACGAGTTTCAATCTTGTTTGAGCTTTCATTGATATTAACAATCTATGCAAGTTTGGTAAAGATCAAATAATAAATGAAGGTGCTAGAGTGTTCACAAGGCTTAATATGGCATTTTTCAGCAAAACAAGGGCCATAATTCCGGTGGAATTAATCCGATCTGTCTGGTTTTCGAACTTGTCTGAGCTTTCATTGATATAAAGACACTGGCAAAGTTTCGTAAAGATCTGAATAATAATGAAGGCCCTAGAGTGTTCACAAGGCAAAAGTTAACAAACGACGGATGGACGAAGGACGACGGACAACTCGCCATCCCATAAGCTCTCCTGGACTTCGGCCAGTAGAGCTAAAAACATTTACCTAAGGATCATCCATATGAAGTTTGGTCAAAATTGACCAAACCTTTTTCTGAGAAGAAGATTTTTAAAAAAATGTCCCTATGTAAGTCTTTGTAAAACATGTGACCTCTGGGGCAGGGCCAAAATTGACCCCAGGAACACCATTTGAACAGGCTTGGTAGAGGACCATAAGCTTATAGTAAATGCAAAATATTAAACCTCTGGTTCCTGTAGTTTCAGAGAAGAAGATTTTTTAAGTATTTCCCTATTGCGGTCTATATAAAAATTATGTAACACCTGGGGCTGGGCCAAACATGACTCCAGGGTCACAATTTGAACAAACTTGGTAGAGGACCATAAGCTCTGGCTCTTGCAGTTTCAGAGGAGAAAAAAATCTATATAAGTTTACGTGAATTCAGTGAACCCCAGGGGTCAACATTTGAAAAAACTTAGTAGCTGATGCTACATAGAGGAACATAAGCTGATGCTGAGGAAAATAAGCTGATGTAATACATGAGAGCTCTGTGCCTTGTGGTTTCAGAGAAGAAGATTTTTTAATGTTTTTTCCTCTATAAGTCATGCAAAATTTCAATATACAAACTTTGGACCCCCGGTGCACAGCCAATTTTGACCCTGGGGACTTCATTTGAACAAACTTGATAGTCTAGGACTTGGCGATCATTTTTAAAAAAACTGTCTAAATCTGTCCAGCGGTTCTTGAAAAGAAGATTTTTTAAGATTTCGAACATATACGGTAATGGCGGCCATCTTGGATATTGCGCTGACCTAATTTTAATAAATATATAAAAAGCATTCATCTAAGGATCATCCTGTGAAGTCTGGTCACAACTGGCCAAGCGGTTTCTAAGGAGGTCGTTTGAAGCAAAAGTTAACGACGAATGACGGACGGATGGACGACGGACAAAGAGTGATCCCAATAGATCACCTTGAGCCTTCGGCTCAGGTTATCTAAAAACAGTGAATCAATTCTTAATTATAAGAAATGGAAGACCTTCATTGAATTTATATATGATATCAGTCTTTAAAACAGAAATGTTCCAGAGAAGCCTTTCCGCACCACAATTTTCTTGCATTTCCTTTTGGATTTTATTGATATCTTAATAGTGTGCAAATTTATTTTTCCCTCATGATTTCGTTAATACTGTTAAGTATGACATTAAATTTACGGAAGGGTGAGAATTTCTATTAAAGTCGGTAACATTTTATTTCTTGGCAAAGTAAACAAAGCCAAACACCACCTGAGCTTTATCATTGCAGAGTATTCTTGAAAGCCTCCTATATATTTCCACAGTCATTGATTACCAGAACTAATACAATTCTTACTCAGCCACCTGTGTCAAGCAAAAACAATGCAGGAATGAAAAAAGTCTCTGAAAATGGTTAATTCACGCAATTGATGTCCATGACAATGGCGTACAATTGATTCAGCACAAAGCTTGGTAGGTGTCAGCTTGATACAAACACAACCAAGACCCACTTTAAAGGGTAGCAACTAGAAACAGAGGGGACCATAGAAATCTAAGCCAAGTAAGCAGCAAGTGTAAAACGAACAACATCAACTTCGTACACGAATACAGGTGTAGTTTTATGGGGCAAAGTGCATCTAGCGAACCATTATTCACACTGAGAAGCCCAATAAGAAAGGGTCCGTAGGGCACCACATTTTGAGACTGAATATCAGTCTCAGAGGTAAGTCGACAGTACTTAAAAGCTGTTATATAAAACAGATGTCATTTAAAGCTGAAAAAATCTTCTGACTTTTACCATACGTCATTTTTCTGACTTTTACCAAACGTCATTTTTCTGACTTTTACCATAAGTCATTTTTCTGACTTTTACCATACGTCATTTTAAAGCTGAACATTAAGACTTGACTTCTTTCATTTAAATACTACCAATGATGCATCCCATGTGACAATTATCAAACAAGGTTACCTAAAACCTTGCCATAATAAATACATTTTGATTTATTGAATTGAACTGCTTTATAACGGCTCATGAACACATTGTCTTAGCTTGTTTAGAGCCGCCCCAGAGAGAGGAAGGATACATTAGAATCAACGAGATGTGTCTTACTCTTACTATCCATTAGATTCCAATAACCGTAACATAACGCCAGTACTTAGATATCTATTGCTCTATTGCAGATGTCCGTGAATACCGACAATAGTCATTTTATATTAAATACACTTGCGCATGCTATTGTTTGTCGGAGGTATTGTCTTGTTTTGATACGTTGAAATGGATTATAAGAATCCGTCATGGGTGTCCGGTGAAGATTGGGAATTCCAACACGAGGTATAATTGTTTTTATCGTAACCGAGGCTCTAAACAATTATACCGAGGGTTGGTTCGAGACACACATGATTGATTCTTTTTCTTGCATACCATTAATTCTTTTTCTTGCATACCATTTACATTCTTCGCGTTGACGTCGCCAGCTACTAAAGTTTTGCATGTTTATTTACACAATGACATCAAGCAACAGTCATTGTTGATATCAGCGCAACTTTTATCTCCCCCATCTGTAAGATCAGGCTTTCCATCACCCATGTAAAATGCGGATAATCGTATCCGGAATGCAAGAAAATAGATTGACAACTGGCATCATGTTAATTGTTCTTTAACACGGGACCGCTTGGCTTGGTTTACGTCCCCATCCGACAGGCGGGGTTATGGAATGATGTTTCTTGTCCATGGGCACACTGAAGAAACACACTTCACCAACACTGAACATGAAAATATCCTGTGATTTACTTGGAATGCTGGCATGTTGACAGTCTGCAACGGTGGGTCAAGATGGTTTTTTATTTCTTTGAATGGTGTTTTACGTCATTTTTAGCAACTGTTAGGCCATATATGATGGTCGATATTTTGTGGTAGAGGCAGACCACCCCATTTTTCCTGGGTAGAATCAGTACTGTATATCTCCCGCCGTCTGTAAAAATCAACACTTTCTCACTTGACACAGAGGTGAGATTGAAGAAAGTTTTAGATGCAGCGTCTTTACTATCCTGACCATGGAGGCACCTAAAGAATATACTGAGCAAGTCAATCAGATTAATAGATTTAGAAAAATATAGAAGAAATATTTCATATGATGGTATGGTATAAACATATCCCTTAAAGGGGAAGAATGCATTCTTAATTCCCATGCCTCTTGTGGACGCGTCTTTATTTCTAGCACATTTTAGGCTATGCATGAAGGTAAGATTTTAGCGGAGGTAGAGGGAGCCCACCCATGCACTTATTCCTGGGTAGAACCGGCGCTGTATAGCATCCACCATAATTAAGAATGAACATTTTCTCACTTCTAACTAAGCCCCATGGTGAATTTGTGTATTTAAATGATCAATTTTAATGCAAGACATCATCATGGTGTATTGCACATCGGTAGCACCATCATTTTCCCACTACAACTGAGCTACTGTTTTTTTTGGAGAATGGTATTTTTAGTACCATTAATTTTATTATAATGAAAAAACTTGTAGCACAAGTTTCATGATGTTTTATCAAATTAGATCTTAGATTCCATCTCTACATTTTTTTGATCAACATTTCATTATTAGTAAATATGTTTTACATGTATGTAAGAGGGCTGTTGCTATGCAGTATCAATTGGTTTCGATCATCAGCTCTTGAATATCAAATAAGAACATAACTTTTCTGGTTTGAATCCTGCTCCATTTACTGTTACAGTAAAAGGTTCATCTTTCTAAAAAGGAAAAAAACAACATTTTTTATATCTTCCAATATCTATGCTTTACTTTAAATCAAACAAAACTGACATCAAATTGCACTGAAAATGATTTTTCACGTTTACTAGCATACTATCGCCAAGCTCGGCGAGTTTATTGAGATAATTGCAAGTTGTGGTCTAAGGAAATTCAAACAATACCAACTGATCTTATACCATCTCCACCCACGTGTTGATGTCGGGGCATATTTTCAATAGGTTGTATTATAATTAAGTTGCACGTGCTAATGTTTGTCCGAGGTATCATATTAATTTGATTGGTTGAAATGGATTTTGATTGACTGACATGTTGTCAGTTTGAATACATGTCTGAAAAGAATATGTTATGTTTAGATTAGGAAATTACCAAACTTATTTTGAGAATTTGCCTAATTAGTTTCGAATTGGACTCCCATTTGTATATGTCTCCTAGATCATACTATAGCTGTTTTCTGCTTGCATTAAATTTCAAAGAGACAGGTACTGAAAAACATGCCTCTCATGTGATATTGTGTGTCTTTGTTCTCTGAATAGTATGAAAGTTTAAGGAAACAGTTTTCTACAAGTAAAGGTCAGATATAGTAAATAGTTATCACATAGGAGCAGAATGTGTATGCGGCCAGGATCTCCTAATAACCTGACTGGGACCATGGTATATCCACCCCTCTTCCCCCACTCCCCTGCAACCCCACCCCCACCCGCGCTATTTATTGGACATGATTATTATGTGTCATATTATTGGTTTAATGATCTCTATCTATACTAATAGGAACTTCTAACACTCAATGCATTCAAAACCATCTCGCCTCTCACCGCTGACTGGGAGCTCGACTTGTGAGAAAGTGTCGATACTTACGAATGACGGGAGTTATACAGTACTGGATCTACCAAGGAAGGGGTGATTGGTCTTCCTCCACCATGAAAAAAATCGACCGTCATATATAAAATTTGCTGAAAATGACGTACAACACCATTCAATTAACAACCAACCATTTATAACACCATCGTCAGAACCCACGTGTGATTGATTACATTATCACTCCATTCATGAATGAAGAGTAACGGAATGCAATCGAACCTGGGTACCGACGATGCGCGTATTATCGGTTTATCGCGTATTGTGATACGGACCTCAAAATATACTGTGATATTTTTTTAGCATACCGGTTCATACCGTTTTTTTCTACACGTGTTTTGATTATGAAAGTAAACCGTAATCTGAAACAAAGATCTATTTTTAACTTCGTATGGTTCCCGTGTTTGTAATACAATCATAAATACACATATTGGGAAGTGGACACCATCATAGTTAAAAATAGATGCACTTCCATAATAATATCTAGTGTTCGCTTATCGTAATGAGCGCATATGTAGTGCTGGGTATCATGCACTCAGACGAGCATGGTCGATTCAAGTGATTGAGAAATGTTAAAAGTAAAAGAGAAAAATCTTGTGTTTGGGATCACTTTGGGCTTAAATAGGGCGCTACAATAATAGAGCTTGGCAATGTTGCACTTTGTGTAATTGCTCCGGCAGCACAACACATTTGGTAACTCACTTGTGGACATTACAAATTCAAAACAGAAAGTAGACACTGTCAACATACGTAATGTTTCTCATTCACAAGCACAACCAACATTGCATCACGTTATGTCATCTGCATTGGCATTGAAGTACACCATGAAATTGGAAAATCTATTGAAATTATCAACGCAATTGTACAAGACAATATATTACGATACGTGTCGCGATACAGTCTCGTGTATCGCAATATATCGCGATACGTTTTTTGGATACGATACCCAGCACTAGTGATAAGTGACTCTATGTGTAATATACCCCTGTTATTGTACTCAGGTTTACATCAATATCCCCCATTCCGAAAAATCAATTCAGGGAAACTTTTAATATACCTTTATACTATTGTATCTTGACAATCTTCAGCAGATGGCACAAATACAGAGGTTGGAGCAGCTGTCAGGATGCTCGTAATCCCATTATCGTCTCTCCGCTGCCATTTCTGACAATTTATAGACTGGTAATTAAACAAGCACCTGCTGCTAGAGTTGCCAGTCCAATTAGGAACTTAGTTTTTATGTTGTTGTAAAGTAGTATTTTTTAAACAGTATTATCCACACAGTAAACACATACGAATGGAAACCTTTGCAATCTATTTGCAAAATATATTTCTAGGAAGCCTTATGATTTTTAAACAGTAATATCGACAAAGTAAACACATACAAATGAAAACCTTTGACATTTATTTGCAAAATATATTTCTAGGAAGCTTTTATGTTACTATTTTATTCTACCCAGGAAAAGTGGCTGGTCTGCCTCCACCACAAAAAAAATGACCATTTATAACCATACATGTGTTTGTAAAACAACATACAAACAAAAATAAACAGTAATATCAACACAATAAACACATACAAATGGAAGCCATACTCAATCTCATTAAAATCAGACTCTTTATCACGCTACGATACTCTACACTACTAAGGATCTGACAACACTGCATTGGAGGTCACGTCAGATTGATGTTACGATTAGCCAATCAGATTTTAGCCTACAAAATAGCTCGGTATAGACTGCTTCACTGCGCATGTTGTATTTCAGTAAAACACTGTGGAGCAGTCTACGCTCGGTATTCAAAGAGACAATGTCCATAACTTTTAGCTTATAAAACACAAAATAATTGTATTGACAAACATAAGTTACATAACCAACAATTATTGAACCGATTCATGGGATTGAACTCACACTAAAATTACACTCGCGGGTCAATAGTCGACTTCACTATCAACTGAGCTAACTATGACTTACTACTTAGAACATGTAATGTCGTAATAATTTCAGTAGAATATATATATTTTCAAAACACATGACAGCACCCATGCTTTTCTTCATATTCTTGATGTAAAACTGGCCATTTAGTGCATTTGAATTTATCGTGCAATCCACAGCAATAACACATGAAGACTTTATCTTTATTCGGATATAGATCTATGTGTTTTATGTGGATTTTCATTTGTTCAGTTCAAACAAATTTTCGTTTGTTCAGTTCAAACGAACATAAAGTGCATATGAAACATGCAATTTCATTGGTTGAATTTAATAGATCTTCTCATGAATATTGATTAGATGAAAGGTCGATCTGACATGCCCTCCAAGGCAGTATTGTCAGATCCTATAGAAGAGAGTATCAAAGTAGTTGAAAGTTCAAAGCCTTGTTCTTTACATCTGCTACATCCCGGGTATGATGGGCGCAGGGATTACAAATGACTAGATTTTTTTTTAGCAAATATTTCAGCTTTGTTAGGCATAGGGATGCAGACTGTGGATATGGTGGTCTGTCACAGGTCAAATGGTCAGTGAATTTAAACAGACATTTTTTCAAAGTGAATAATATCAAAACTGTGTGAGCAAAGTATAAAGTTTAAAACCATTAGATTTACTTATCTTCTGATTTGCTTTAATTGGTATGAAAATAAATGTGTACGAAACTTCCCTGAACAAATTCTGCACTATAATTACACTCAAAGACAGGAGAATTAGTCAGGACAAAGTTTGTGTATTAAAACCTTTAAAGGGCCATAACACCACCAAAATCATTCAACCGGAACACGGTGATGATATGTACAACTAGGCTTGGTACTAAACATCTCGGTAAAGTTTCACTGAAATCTGGCCAAATGAAGGCCCTTTCGTCTTAATGAGGCCAAAATATAGCACAATTCAGAAAATCAAGGACCATAACTTCCGTGTAAACGGTGGCAGATATCGTGTAAACAACAAAACGACGTCATGATCTCTCTAACAAATTGCCGCCGTAAAAAGATAAATTCACAACATTTAAGTGAAACTATCACGTGATAGGTGTGTTATGTAATAAATACAATCTTACATTCGTGACTGTGTATTATTGTCTTTTTATCCAGTCCAATCTGGCTCGTTTCAAACTTGTCCAAGCTTTCATTGATATACACAATCTGGTAAAGTTTGGTAAAGATCGGATGCAAAATGAAGGCCCTATCGTCATAACAAGGCAAAATTTAGCATTTTTAACTAAATCAAAGGCCACATTCTGCTGTTACTGGTCCGATCTGGCTGGTTTACAAACTTGTCTGAGATTTCATTGATAGAAACAATCTGGTAAAGTTTGGTAAAGATCGGATGAAAAATGAAGGCACTATCGTCTTAACGAGACAAAATATAGCATTTTTAACTAAATCAAGGCCATAACTCTGCTGTTACTAGTCCGATCTGGCTTGTTTTCAAACTTGTCCAAGCTGTCATAGATAATAATAATCTGGAAAAGTTTGGTAAAGATTAGATGAAAAATGAAGGCTCTATCATACTAACGAGTCAAAATATAGCATGTTTCACTAAATCAAGGGCCATAACTCCGCTGTTACTGGTCCGATCTGGCTTGATTTTGTTGATATTAAAAATCTGGTAAAGTTTGGTGAAGAGCGGATGAAAAATGAAAGCCCTATCATCCTTGGCCTTGGCCAGTAGAGCTAATAAAATCAGGATTTTAAATTTTATTTTGATTTTGATTTGGGCAAAAATAGGGAAGGCCCTCCTGTAAACCAACAAATAAAAAAAACTCAGGCCTAACATTGGTATATTAGACATGATTCTATTTCTATTAGTACAGCCACCTCCTTATTCAACTGCTTTATTAGGAAACTCCGTACGTACGCCCACATATTATATTTTAAACATCTTTTTTATTCTTTTTTTCTTGTAATGAAATTTTGTATGGGTACATTTAACCCTTAACCCGTTACATATATATAATAGACTGTTCTTTCTTTGAATTAAGACCACTCTATTTATGTGACAAATGGGTGTTTTGGGGGAAATGGCTGACAGCAGATGGACATTGTAAACCCTAATCAACCTGCAAGCTTAGTGGGTTAAGGGTTAAAACTTAATGGAGATGATACAGAGTTTGTGTCGAGTATCAGTGTATAATATTATTGCCACTGTTTTATTAAATTGCCTAATGTCCCATGTGTTCAATGAAATAACTTAGAAACGTTTTCGTTTTCGTTTGTTATAAAATGGCATCATGTGTTACCATTTAAAAGTTACGTTGAATGAAGTCATTAAATGAAATTATTTGAAAAGTTGTTAAATGAAATGTGAGTTTAAAGAGTTGGTTAAATATTTCCACGCCCACGACATCTTTTGCCCTAGCAGACCATAACCACGGCATTAAAGGAATGCAGTTGGTATAAATATTTGACCAACTCTTCTTGAATGACAAGCTGCATATTTGTTTACCTTTTTGCGCAGGGTTTGATGCTTTACGGTTTTCGACAATATGGTCTGTATTTTATTAATAACTATGGCAACCTAAATATGTTTTTAAGAACAATAGCGCAATAGTTAATGATAAACAATATTGTTTAAGTAGTTGTTTTATCAAGTTCTAAATTGTTTCGATTCCGCCAATGAGACTTTGTTTGTCCGGGTACGTTTCTGTATATTTGGGGACCGTTCTGGAATTCAAAGATTTTCAGGTATGTTTCTGTATACATAAACATACCCCGGGTACCTTTCTGTAGAACCCAATACGACAACGACCCAATCAGCACTAGTGAGAGCTGAGACATGATTGTATGCTATGCTCCAAAACAAATTAGATACAGTACAAACTAGAATAGCAACAATTGGAACTGAAATAAATTACTTTTATTGGGATCAGGTGGATTGTGTGAAGGGATGTTATTAAACTGTCTTCAATCAATTACTCTTCATAAAAGAGGCTTCAATAAACTGTTTCTCTGATCATGTTTCATTAAAAACCCAGTGTCTGAGGAGAATTGGTTTGATACCACTTAGGTTCAGCCTATCCCATCTATTTCCATACAAATATAATTGGCACCGTAGTACAATGTTAAAGGGTACTTGATTTGGCTGTACATTTTATTAAGTACTAGCCTGTCTATTCCCATGCAAATGTACTTGGCTTGGTTGTGCATCTACTGCCATACAAATATATGGTCGACATTTTTAAGGTACTGTCAGCAATCTTGCAAGATCAAACTTCTATTGCTGATCTTAATCAGATTATGTAGAGTGCACCTGATAACCAATTTTCCTACCTCAACCTAAGTACTGTGACTCTTTTCCAGATCGAGATAGCATTTCATTATTTTCCATGAAACTGAGAGGGCTATATCACTTATTTTTCATGAGATTGAGATTCTACCTCTTTTATTTTCCATCAGTTTTGGATGGCTAATTCAGCTATCATAAATACCACCATAGTTTTAACATAAATATATTTTAATAAGATTGCACCCCCACCAAACCACCACAACCTCCACCACCCACCACCATTAATGTTTTATTTGCATATCAAGGTGACCCAGGTAACTCCCTATTATAAAGGTCAGGGATAAGATGCACAAAGAATAATTTCTGCCTAAACCATCATTTCCCTAGTTCATTCTGTGACACATGTGGCAACAGACACAATTTTCATATCTACATAAAAGGACCCTTACCCGATTTTGCCCTTTAGAGAGTTAGACTGTAAAATAACTATAATTTACATGCATTAACGCACATATAAACTTTTTGAACGGCCCTGCCCTAGCGCCGACAAAAACGCTATGAAAATGCTCGCTTTCCCCGTGGTACATGAATATATCATGCAAATGGTGAATTTATTTCAACAGAACAATGGATTAGCATGTGACGGACAGATGTCGTCTAGTGCTTACAAGAGCTATGTACGACCAATACCCCAAGATCATTTTGTGACAATATTTGTGGAAATAGGCTAGATCTACAAGACTGCACAAAATTACATAACCTGTACTTCAAGAATGGCTGCCCCTTAAAGGCATTATTTATTTGTAATAAACAGTAAAAAGATAGAATTCACAAAGCTCTCAGGACGCATCTGGCAAGTCTCTCAAAGAGAAATACTTTGATCCATACAGGAACAATGCTTCAAAAAATTCAATATTGTCAAGTTCAGTCTACTAGATAGGCCATCTGGCAAATGTCTCCCCAAATATTGGCAAAACTCGGCTTCTGTTTATTGGTTCAATATAATATTGTATACATAATTAACGTGTGTAGCAATTATGACCAATTTTGATGAATAGTAGATATAAAATTTTAATTGATATCATTGACAGAGATTTTCCTTTAGAATTTTTTATTTTACCAATAAATATTAATTGTTCAAAGGCCCAGCAGGACAACTGGTTTGATGTTAATGTAACTGGCATATATGTGATATCTCACTCTGTGAGACCATTTAAAACTCACTGAATTTCGTCTCTTCAGAACTCGAGAATCTGTGTGATTTTGGACATTTCACTGAAAAAATTGTGAAATTTAAACAAATTTAAAAGCTCCTAAATGACATTTTCCTATTTTATTTTATCATTTTATCATTTTAAAATCGCACAGATTCTCGAGTTTTTATCAAACATTTTCATACATAAAACCTCACAAATACCTTATGCTTAAAGAATTTCACAGATTTTGAACAATCTTAATTCCAGATTGTGGCTTCAAAAGTATCACATGTTTGAACTTTGGACTAGTACTTCAGTATTGCTAACTTTTGATATTGAGATACCGTATTTGATATTGAGATACTGTATTTGATATTGAGATACTGTATTTGATATCTGTATTTGATATTGAGATACTGTATTTGATATTGAGATACTGTATTTTTAAGCAATATATTTAACAAGACCGCGGTCTGAGGGTGTCTCGCCCACCGCGGCAAACAGCATATGAAATATTTTATTAAATTTCAGCTTAAATGATGTCCCCCAAAGACAACACTTCAAGTATCAAGCACTCAAGTACCAAGTATCAAACAAATAAAAGCGAGGTAATCATAAGAAGTTAAGTTACTGAGGTTAATTGGTTTAACCAGGGTGTAGTTTTGTATAAAATATGACCTTGACCTTGGTATTTTTTGTCGTTCAGCAATGTCCACCAATGCCAACAATACATATGACCAAGTATCAAAGACATAAAGTGAGGCAATCACATAAAGTTAACTGAGGTTAAGTAACCTAACCAAGGTTAAGTTACCTAACCAAGGTTAAGTTTGGGGAAAATAAGCAAAATATGACCTTGACCTTGGTATTTTTTGTCGTTCAGTGATGTCCACCAATGCCAACAATACATATGAATGAGTATCAAACAAAGAAAATGAGGCAATCACATACAGCTAACTGAGGTTAAGTTACCTAACCAAGGTTGTTACCTAACCAAGGTTAAGTTTTGGGAAAATAACGCAAAATATGACCTTGACCTTAGTAATTTTGGCATTAGGTGATGTCCCTTGACCCAACAAAGCATCTGACCAAGTTTCAGAAAAATTCGAGCAGCGGTTGTTGAGTAGCTGTTTTAAAGTGTGGCCGCCGCCGCTGGAAAAGTGACTGCTATGTCTCCACAGTGTAGAAACGAACTGTATCACCTCCCGGATGTTGCGATGTGATTTTTAATTGGCGACCTAGAGCAAGTAAACATCCGTAAAGAAAAGATAAATTTTAAACAGTTTTTATCGATAAACAGTAATCAAATGATAATTGATAGCTAGCAGAGACATTCATTGTTTCATTCCTCTAGAATATATCATGTGACAGGATAACATTTTAGTAAAAAAGCATTATAATCACTTACAACTTCGGGAATTGACACGGCCTCGTGCAGAAGAACTACGCTATTCTCGAAAGAAATATATTATTTAGAATTATTCATACACGGGATTTGTGCTTCAGGGTATAAATCATGCATACGCTATACACAGCATTGCCTATGTTTTGTCCTTTTCTCAGACATAAAGCAAAACTTCGTTCATGTGTATTGTTCATACTGTATGACTTCTTGCCAGATATTAATAATCATTTGTATGACTTCTTGCGATGGTAATGTATGCCTTCTTGCGATTTAATATAATTGATTTCTGGTGTTAATTTGGTTAAAATGTAATGTTCAGATATACTAAAATACTTAAAAGTAGACATTCGGTCTCTTAAAGACGATTTCTGTAGTTTCCATTGCGTGTCTTTTGGTTAAAAACTTTTTTTGAAAATTCACATTTTTTTGGTATAAAATTTTAAAGGATAGACTGAACCATATGATTGGAATGTTGAAAACAAATAACAGGAGGTTTTAGTTATTTTGTTGGGGTTGAAACACCCTTTCTTTGGTGATTTCGACATTTTTTGCCTAAACTTGTGTTCATTCCTTGAAGATGAATTGTGATCTCTTTTTTATTTTTAAAAACCTTTAGCAATGCAATATTTCCTAGTTTTTATTCCATAACTTGGTTTCTTAGATACGAAAATAAATCAGATATTTCAATGATAGGACACAAACTATAGAAATCTTCTTTAACCGGGTGTAAGTCAATACAATTAATGCAGTATTTTCCGAATTCCTGAATGGCTGACTCATCTGCGATGATGTTCTAAAAATATCACCGATTGCATTCTTGTTCGCGCTATTTCTCAGCAACCACTGGCTGGAATTCAATGAAACTTCATGGGAAGCTTCACTACCAAGAGGAGATGCGTATATTATCAGCATGTTCCGGCTCGATGATTTTTCACACAGTTATGGCCCTTAAATTTGATTTTTTTATATATAGTATACTATGGAACAGTTATTGTCCGGGCTATTTCTCAGCAACCACTGGATGGAATTCAATGAAACATCATGGGAAGCTTCACTACCAAGAGGAGCTGCGCATGTTGTCAGCATGTTCCCGTTCGATGTCTTTCACAGAGTTATGGCCCTTTGATTTGGCTATATAGTATACTATAACACGATTTGTATTCCTTCGGCACAATTTTGAAATCTTTCGAGTATGATACTATTTGTTTTTTATTTAAATCATATTTTGAAATTTTAACTTTTACATTGCAGTCCTCGTGGTTTTCTGTACAATGGTTAATAGATTCACTAAAGTCTTTCGTCGAATGGTCACAGTAAATACATCTATATTCTTCCATTTTACCTGAAAAAGACGAAAACATTGACTAAATAAGTCATACACTTTTCTCAAAATCACAACAAAAAATTCGCAATAAGTCATACAAATTGAATATCGGTAATCGCAATTGACATACACAATCAATGCAATAAGTCATACAGTCATTACACAAGACATCCCTCAGATTTTGGAATCGTCACACGGTAAAATAACAATATGAAAGCATTTCATACATCCGAAGTTTACCTCAATATGCTAGCTAACACTTTCTATATTATCAATGGTCTTAAACTCGCGTACGCTGGATGAAAATGGCTTTACACGTGTCGGGGTGCCGATTTCATCAGAAAAGTCGGACGATGTTCAGTGATTTAACGTCACATGTGCCGATTTGACATTAATAAGCAGATGAGAACGTTAACGAAATCCATTAGGATAATAGCTAAAACAATTTTACTTACTGTCTTCAAGATATAATCCAAGTAACAAATACTTTTTTAACCACGTGTATTCGCTTTACTGAGCTCGCCATTGAAATCACATCGCAATATCCGGGAGGTGATACAGTTCGTTTCTACACTGTGGTCTCGCTACCCACTCTTGTGGGCGAGACAAAAATGCGTTAGTGGTAAGAACAATGTTTAGGAAGACACTTTTGTAAACATTAATTTTTATTTGTTTTGATGTTTGAAAATCTGCAGTATTTCTTTACAGTTTTTACATTTATTTCTATGTTTTCATAATTATTGTAATACAATGATAAACACAAAGGAGCTCAATACCACATCAATACCAAGATAAGGGAGGTAATTTAAATAACTGAAGTATCCCATTTAGTAAGAAGTTAAATCAAATGGACAAACGTTGCAGACTGCCTTCAGCTACGACTTGGTGCAGTATTACTGGTGGGGAGGGGGTATCAATACCAAGATAAGGGAGGTAATTTAAATAACTGAAGTATCCAATTTAGTAAGAAGTTAAATCAAATGGACAAACGTTGCAGACTGCCTTCAGCTACGCCTTGGTGCATTATTACTGGTTGGGGATGGGGTGGGGGTGGGTGGGTAAATCAAATGGACAAACGTTGCAGACTGCCTTCAGCTATGACTTGGTGCACTATTACTGGGGGGGTGGGGGGTGGGGGTGGGGGGGGGAGCTATTCAAAGTGTTATGGTATCTCATTTGTTTCAAGTAAAGAAAATAACCTGCCAAAAAGCGGCAAAAAAATACACTACAAAACCATTCATCAAAACTCTATCCTGGTGTTCAGGTCAAATAATAATGTATCTTTGCCAATTAAAAATATAGGATTTTTCACGGATTCTTAAAATACCCATGATTAAATATGCGTAAAATGAATTATGAGTTCGTAACTCTTAACTGGACACTCCAGTTTTGGGCTTTGGTCTGGCTGATTAAGGCCATTTATATTGTGTCTATAGATTTTGGCTTCTCAAAAATATGTAAATTATATAATTATATACCTCATTGTCAGTAAGTTTAGAAACGGTGTACACATGTTGTAATATTTGACTGTTGCTGGCGGGATAGCTACTTTAAAATTATATGCACACAGGAATTCGTTGCAATAAAATAATGTGCCATTCTTCTCCTCAGTTAATGTAATTAATGTATGTCATTACGAAAAAGGGATGTGGAGGCATGACATGCCCAGCATGTAACAGGTATGTAATTACTCTACAGATATGCAATCATTTATTTGCACGTGCAATGCATGATGTTAACATCACTATTTAGCAGATTTTTTGCCATTTCTCGAAGTGTTTCTGCATTTTTTTGTAGTTCATGTTTACATTTGGTGCAGAGCAATTCTCTTTTTTTTTTACAGATATGCAATAAGGCCAGTCTTTTTTATGTTTAGGATTATCAACCCTGAGTATTATATAAATATCACATTCATGAGAGGGTGATAGTAAGAATGTTCACCCTGAGGATATGATTATCAATATCCAAAGGGTTAACATTCTTACTATCACCCTCTCATGAATGTGATATTTATTTTATTATACCGAAATCCGCTCGTGCCAAAACAAGATTCATTTTCAGTACAGATTTCACTTGGCCGGATTTTTTTCTTCCTTTTTTTTTTCTTTCAAAAACAACTTTTTTTAAAATATGTCTATGAAAGTTATATCGTTGGCTTGTAGATGATGTAACTAAGAAAATGAGTGGTGGTTTATTAAAACCGGTAAAGTACTTTTGAAGTTATGATGAATTAAAAATAGCATTTTATCATACTGAGCCGATGACGTCACCGAAACAGTACGCACTCCAACGCGCATCAAAGCTGCGCTTGCGATAATTTTTTACTATCACCCTGTACTATCACCCTCGCGTGAGATAGTAAGAAATTACAAATTGTTGTCTGTGGGGATTTAGCATGGGCGTTTTATGGGAGGTATAATAATATATTTTGCTTGTGAGTTAGACTTTAGTTTCAATCAAATTAACTGGGCCCCATTCCCAATGCCAGATTATTATGTATAGCTATATTTTCCCAATTTCAAAAAAAATATCCTAATTCAGATTTTTTCTACCTCAATCGGATTGTTCCGCATATCAAAAACTGCAGAACAAAACCACCAGCTAAAATCCTGGGTTTAGACAGGCGACAGTTTGACTCGGCAAAATATGAGAGAACCTACAACTGGTTGTATTACAACGTTTCAAAGCAAGGGTATACGTGTCAAAAACATAAAAAAAGTTTGAGGAAGCACAATCAAAAGGTACCTTAGAAGCGAATCGCTTACAATGCAAGAATACAGTAAGAAAAAATGTTTAAACACTGTGAACTCTTTCCTGTCTTTTCACAAAAAGAAAATTCCAAGTGGAGTGTTAATAAGAAGTTCAAAGTGACTTGTATTTTGCTGCAATAGTTGGTTCTGAAAATTCCCAAATCATGTAGTTTGTCGATAAAAATAGTTCCCAATTTTGCAATTTCTCCGACGAAAATTTAACAATTTCTGCAGGGGCCCTTTTTCCAAAATACTCTGAAAAAGACCTGAAATGATATGTGTACTTGAGAAAGACACCTGCATTTGCCTAGGAAGAAATAGTGTGATTTAAAGATGAATGGCCACCCTTTTTGTAGTATTATCAATTAACAAATTTAACTCTTAAACATCATATGAACATTTCTTGCTAGTCCCGGGAGAAACATATATCTAAAACCACTACAAAGATGTATTTAAAAATAAGTATTATTTGCATGACTTAGATACTACTTTTACCATAGCTTGACAGCACGGGTAAATGAGGTAAATCTGAATTGTATAGCTGCACAACTATTGCCAGATAATTGATAAAAAAATACATTTACCTGCGGATTAATTTACCTGTTCAAAGTTTTCTACTCGTCTTATTCTCGCTTTTCACAGATATTGCAATGTGTGAATTGTAAATATCTGTTGTTGTGCTTTGATTTCGAAACATGTTCATGAAACAAAACAAGGCTGGAGAACTTTAAGTCAGTGCAGAGAGCTTTTGTTACAATCAGCCCTTATTAATGTGTTGTAAATGTTAATATTATCCCAATACACAAATATCTTCTCACCCTTAGAAACAGTTTAGAACAATTTCCCAAAATAATATCACTGGTTTATCTTATAGGTTTAAATGCTTCACTTTTAAAAGTTGGACCTGAATAAAACAAGAGGTCAATGACCTTGAAGCTCTACTGATTTATTTAGATTTCAGGAAGTAGTCGCTACAAACTTGTTTTTTGGCGGCCATCTTGAATTTCCGGCTGACCTGAAATTTTACTAGGATCAATTAGACACCAAGAGCAACATTCCTGTGAAGTTTCATGAACATCCGTCAAGTACTTTCAGAGGAGTAGTCGCTACAAGTTTTCATTATATAACTCTATGTAAACAAAGATGGCCGCTGACAGCCATGTTTAACATCGAATCAAAACGATTTTTGACAAGGACCAACATCATGTCATGTTGATCATTTTAGAAAAAGTCCCATATCAATATCACTTATAGTTTTCAAGTAGTAGTCGCTACAAACTTATCTTTTAAAAATCTATTTTTAGCTGTGGTGGCCATCTTGCATTTCTGGCCGACCTGAAATTTTGCTAGGATCAATTAGACATCAAAAACAACATTCCTGTGAAGTTTCATGAAAATCCGCCAAGTAGTTTCAGAGGAGTAGTCGCTACAAGTTTTTACTATATAACTCTATGTAAACAAAGATGGCCACTGGCAGCCATGTTTAACGTCGAATCATTTTAGAAAATGTCCCATATCAATATCACTTATAGTTTTCAAGAAGTAGTCGCTACAAACTTGTATTTTAAAAATCTATTTTTATCTTTGGTGGCCATCTTGGATTTCACATCAACATGAATTTTTGCTAGGATCAACTAGACTTCAAGGGCAACATTTCTGTAAAGTTTCATGAATATCCATCCAGTAGTTTCAGAGGAGTAGTCGCTACAAATAAAAGTTTACGGACGGACAGATGGACGACGGACGCCGCACCACTGCATAAGCTCTGCTGATCTCTGATCAGTAGAGCTAAAAAAACTGTTCAAATATCAAAGACGATAGTTCTCTCCCCTGTATTTCTTCTTAATTGATGAGAGTTCTCTCCCCTGCATTTCTTTTAAATTGATGTTACCAGATGGTCAACATATGTCGCAGTAATTACAAACACTACAAGATCTAGAGTGCTTTTGTTCCGACTCTAGTGGTTATCAAGCAAAATGGACATTTAAACAATTGTCTGCCGGAACCAATCGTTTTCCAGTAGTCCAGGTCCTCATCCATATATAGACATGACATTTGAATAAATTGACAAACCCTTCATTATTGTAATATGGGATTACTGGACTGAAGTGTATTTAGACACATTTAAATAAATGTGTTGACAAACCATTCATTATATTCATTTACAAGACTGATTTTGTTTTTAGACACAACATGTAAATAAATATGCTGTCAAATTTAATACAGGTTACAGGATTGGAGTGAACATTAGGTTGTCCCACCTTAATTTCATTACGCGACGGGAAAGCTTATATTTGCAGGATTTTATAACGGATGTTTTGACAAAAAAACACATTTAGAAACTTTTTTACTGAAAAAATGCAATAACCTTTTAAAATTGCCTATTAAATGTTTTAATTTTACAATAGGCAAACATTTTAAGCTGAAATTCATACCCCAAGCCAACCCTGTTTTCGCTTCTTGGAGAAGGGGTTGGATGGGGTATGAAAGTTAATACTAGGACCACATAATGATAGACAGCAACATTTAAATACCTTTCATTATTTTAGTACAGATTACAGGATTGATTTTGTGTATTGACATATTGACAAACCCTTCATATTTTTAATATGAGAATACATAGACACAACATAAGGAAATGGATTTGACATTTCAAATTGGCAAATTTTAATTATTATATCAGTGGGACCTAAAGGTGGATGTTTAAAGGGTATGGAAGCAATCCGGAAGCATTATGGGTGTCAATCAATCTTAATAAAATCAGGCCCTTTATAACACTACGATACTCTACACTACAAGGATCTGACAACTCTCCATTGGAGGTCAGGTCAGATTGACCTTACGATTAGCCAGTCAGATTTCAGCCTACAAAATTGTTTGGTATAGACTGCTTCACTGTGCATGTTGCGTTTCAGTAAAACGCTGTGGAGCAGTCTACACTCGGTATTAAAAGAGACAATGTCTGTAACTTTTTGCTTATAAAACACAAATAATTGCGTTGACAAATAATTTACCAACCATAATTGAATATTTACTGAAAAAAAAAAAGATTGTTTGACGGAATTTAATAGCGGTACAATTTTTTTTTACCGATTCGTGGGATTGAACCCCCGCTAAAATCAACAGTCTGAGTTTGCTGTCAACTGAGCTAAGCGGGCCAGATTTACTATTTCTTACTATTTAGAGTATTAATGTCGTAATAATTTCAGTGGAATATATATTTTCAAAACACACATGGCAGTGCCCATGATTTTCTTCGTATCTTGATATAAAACATGTATCGTGCAATCCACAGCAATAACACAAAAGACATAGATCTATGTTGTTTTATGTGGATGTTCGTTGTTTGATCAGTTCACTCGAACGTCATCTCAAGTGCATATGAAATGTACGATGTCATTAGTTGAATTTAGTTGATCATCTCATGAATATTGATTAGATGAAAGGTCGATCTGACGTGACCTACAAGGGAGTGTCGTCAGATCCTGTAGCAGAGAGTATCAAAGCGTAATTAGGATATGACTTTAATGAGATTGGGAGTCAATCTTAATATGGAGTCAATCTTAATATGAGTCCAACCATCATAATGTGTTTCAGATTCATATTTAAGGTGTGTATGCATTAAACCAGGACCCATTATCCCAATGATTTAATTATTGTTAATGAAATAGTTTGGTCTGAAAAACTAGACAACTTGGCTAGTTTTGTTGCAGTATAAAATATTAATATACTGAGTGTACACTGAGTTTTGTTTAGATTTAATTGTATAAACATTTTTTAGAATTAAATTGACAAATTCCAAAATGAATATGCTATGTTTGGTACCAAAGTTTTTATCATTCCATTGCCAATATCATGTTGTCATTTGTTTTTCAATAGGTCGAATCATTAAGGGATTGTCGCTTGATAAAGTGGGTAGGGTGTAAAGTAACATTTTCGAAGTGTCCAGTTTGTTTTGCAACTGAGTATAGTAATTCATGATGCTTTAAGACGCTAACAAATTCTCTTCTTTTTTTTTTGATGGCAGTACACTTTATTTGATTTATATGTACACTTGTGTAAGCAATTAAATGATTTAGCATGAAAACGTGACCGAGTCGTCGAGCTTTTCAGACCAAACATTTTAATGAAAACTGAAAGTAACATGTGGCTAATTTAGTCCATATGCACATTTCACATGGAACTGAAACATATTCAAGATTTTCATTTGTATTTGGATTGACACCAATCACTCTGGTAGATCATCTCCAGTCCCTTTAACTTCCAGCTTCTTGCTGTTAATTGATTACTAATTAACACATTTAATTCATTACACTAGGAAATGAGATGAGAACTCAGCCGGGGACTATGGTATTCTTTATTTATATATAGTTTAGGCAAAGTGGTAGAGCTCAATAAACAGATAATACAAAATTTCATGAATACCAAACATCAATACCAAACAAACAATAAAGGCACCAACGTTATTACAGTGCAAATTGATAGAGATCATCAAATTATCATTAGAAGATACCCCTCATGCGAGGGTATGCCTACAATACTTAACAAACAATAAAGACACCGAAACTTTATTACATTGCAAATCGATAGAGATTAGCAAATTATTACTATGGGATACCCCGCTTGCGAGGGATTGCCTACAAATCCATATAGCATCAGTGCTTGATATAGGCCAATACCATCCACTCTGGGACTGCTAGGTGATTAATTTCAATAACAGGGTTTATATGACACAGACATATGGTCATCGTTAAAGCAAGTATTTTTAAAGCGGTTTCCATGTTGTGATGCAATTATTACAATAAACAGGATGGAGACCATTAAAACAAAGGAAGGTAATCAGCAACTCTGCGATGGTTCCAAGTATTCTGATATTTCCACTAACGACTTAAATTGAATACATATGTGGGCATTTTCATTACTGTACAAAAAAATATGTTTAATAAGCCAAACAACATTTTTCTCAGGAAATGTTATTACATAAATTTCTGTATTTATGGCATGTCATAATAAGGAGAATGTTGTTTCTATCATTAATGTCTTATTCCATAATTATCAATAGTCTTTTCTTTCTTTCTATATATATATTCTGTACCAAACAGCAAACTTACCAGAAGACAATACCTTTAATATCTCAATAATAACAATCAATAAATCAAAACAAATTTCATGCTTAATGAGACAAATATCTTGTCAATAACGACTGTAAATTAAAAAAAATCATATAATAAGTTCATACATTAAAGGTATTGTCTACTGCTGCGTTAGCTGTTTGGTTCAGTATAGACTGGTATCTGTACTACACCACCTTTAAATATAAGAAGTAATACCGGTAATAACAAATACTAATCATAGAAACCTTTCTCAAAAAACAACAACATACAAACCTATCAGACTCATAGCAACCTATCACAACAAAATCATAGAAACATATCTCAACAAACTCATAGAAACCTATCTCAACAAAATCATAAAATACTATCTCAACAAAATCATAGAAACATATCTCGACTTGTAAGTGAGGAAGTGTCGATTCTTACGGATGGCAGACGGTGTACAGTACTGATTCTACCAGGAAAAGTGGGTGGTCTGCCTTCACCACAAAAAATTGACCGTCATATATAACCTTACATGTGTTGAAAATGACGTAAAACACCATATAAACAAAACAAACAATACAATCATAGAAACCTATCTCAATAAAATCATAGAAACCTATCTCAACAAAATCACAAAAACATATCTCAACAATATCATAGGAACAAATTTCAGCAAAATAACAGAAACCTATCGCAAGATCAAACTCATAGGAATGTATCTCAAGACCAAAATCATAGGAATGTTTCTTAAGATCAAAAATCATACAACCTATTTCAATACAAGAAATATCACTGTAAGTGACAAATGCCCCCGAAGTGCTTTTGATCTTTGATCTCTAAGTGTGACCTAGACCTTGGAGCCACAACCTGGATTTTGCGTGCGACACAGCACCTTCTTGTGGTGAGCACTTTTGCCCAGTTATTTGAAAATCCATCCATGAATGTCAGAGATATTAACCGGACATGAAAGCACTTCTTTTTTACCTTTGACCTCTAAGTGTGACCTTGTCCTTGGAGCCACGGACCTGGATTTTGTGCGAGACACGTCGTCTCGTTGTGGTGAGCACTTGTGCCAAGTTACTTGCAAATCCGTCCAGGAATGTCGGTATTATTGACCGGACACTATTGTACGGACGGACGAATGGATGGATGGACGGACGGTACAACTACTATATGCCACCCTTTGGGGTGGGAGGCATAAAAATCATAGAAACCTATCTGAATAATATTATAGAAATCTATCTATAATAATTATATAAGGTAAAGTGATCGCGAGTCGGACACCCTTTGTAAAGAATGACACGGATGTATTGTTTGCACCTCATGTGCGTTTGTGGCAATGTAAAAACAGTACCAAATCGGTCGGCCATATTGTCTGACTCAATATCAAGTCCGACTAAAGATCACTTTACCCTATATCATACTACCTGTTAAGGTGTAGCACACCCATTGCATCACAGGAAGTGTTTACCTGGGGTAGTCGCATAATGGCGGTCAGTAAATAATTCTCATTTCTTTTTGTAAAAAAGAGGGCCAAGATGGCCCTAAATCGATCACCTGAGTACTGGCACATTATCAAACTTCTTTGAAATCTTACAGTAATATACAATCTGTGCAAGTTTGGTTAAGATTTTTCAAGAAATGTGGCCTCTGTTGTGTTAACAACATTGATATAAAGACACTGGCAAAGTTTGGTAAAGATCAAATACAAAATGAAGGTGCTAGAGTGTAGGGGTAGGGCCAAATGTGACCCCAGGGCTACATATAATATATGAGAGCTGTGTGCCTTGTGTTTTCAGAGAAGAAGATTTTTTAAGTTTTTCATATACAAGTCTATGTAAAACTGTGACCCCTGGGTCAAATTTGACTCCAGGGTCACCATTTGAACAAACTTGGTATAGGATCATAAGCTTATAGCAAATGCAAAATATTAAATCTCTGGCTCTTGTAGTTTCAGAGAAGAAGATTTTTTTTCCCCCTGTACAAGTCAATGTAAAACTGTGACCCCCAGGGCGGGGCCAAATTTGACATCAGGGTTACCATTTGAACAAACTTGATAGACCATAAGCTTATAGCAAATGCAGTTTCAGAGAAGACTTTTTGGGTTTTTTCCTATATAAGTCTATGTAAAACTGTGACAACCGGGGCGGGGCCAAATTAGACCCCAAGGTCACCATTTGAAAAAACTAAGTAGAGGACAATAAGCTGATGCTACATGCAATACATGAAAGCTCTGTGCCTTGTGGTTTCAGAGAAGAAGTTTTTTAAAATAAATTCCTATATAAGTCTATGAAAAACATGCAAAATCTCAATATACAAACTTTGGATCCCCTGGGCACAGCCAATTTTAATCCCGGGGACTTCATTTGAACAAACTTGATAGTATAGACGTTGGCGATCATTTTAAAAGAAAAACTGTTGAAATCTGTCCAGCGGTTCTAGAGAAGAAGATTTTTTAAGGTTTCAACCATATAGGGTAATGGTGGCCATTTTGGATGTCGCGCTAACCTAATTTTAAACCAGAGGCCCAAGAGGGCCTGTGAACGCTCTACTGGCTGTTATACCATTGATGAATCGAGTCGTACTACATGGTGTCTAGAGTGTACACAAGGTTTTTCAAGTATTTGACCTAGTGACCTAGTTTTTGACCCCATGGGACCCATTTTCGAACTTGACCAAAATATAATTAAGACAACATTTCGACAAAGTTTCATCAAGATCGGGTCAGAAATATGGCCTCTAGAGTGTACTAGTGACCTAGTTTTTGACCCTGTGTGACCCATTTTCGAACTTTAGCAAGCTATAATTGAGACAAATATTCTGACAAAATTGCATCAAGATCGGGTTAAAAATATGGCCTCTAGAGTGTACACACGGTTTTTCCAAAGTTTGACCTAGTGACCTAGTTTTTAACACCATGTGACCCATTTTTGAACTTGACAAGATATAATTAAGACAAACATTTTGACAAAGAGTGTACACAAGGTTTTCCAATATTTGACCTAGTGACCTAGTTTTTAACCCATGTGACCCATTTTCAAACTTGACCAAGATATAATTAAGACAAACATTCTGACAAAGTTGTATCAAGCTCGGGTCAAAATATGGCCTCTAGAGTGTACACAAGGTTTTTCCAATATTTGATCTAGTGACCTAGTTTTTAACTTCATGTGACCCATTTCCGAACTTGATCAAGATATAATTAAGATAAACAATTTGACAAAATTTCATCAAGATTGGGTAACAAATATGACCTCTCGAGTGTACACAAGTTTTTTCAAGTATTTGACCTAGTGACCTAGTTTTGACCCCACATGACCCATTTTTGAACTTGACCAAGATTTCATTGAGACAAACATTCTGACAAAGTTTCATCAAGATCGGGTCAAAAATATGGCCTCTAGAGTGTACACACGGTTTTTCCAAAGTTTGACCTAGTGACCTAGTTTTTAACACCATGTGACCCATTTTTGAACTTGACCAAGATATAATTAAGACAAACATTTTGACAAAGTTTCATCAAGATTGGGTCAGAAATACGGCTTCTAGAGTGTACACAAGGTTTTTCAAGTATTTGACCTAGTGACCTAGTTTTTAACCCCATGTGACCCATTTTCAAACTTGACCAAGATATGATTAAGACAAACATTCTGACAAAGTTGCATCAAGCTCGGGTCAAAAATATGGCCTCTAGAGTGTACACAAGGTTTTTCCAATATTTGACCTAGTGACCTAGTTTTTGACCCCACATAACCCATTTTCGAACTTGACCGAGATTTCATTGAGACAAACAATTAAGATAAACATTCTGACAAAGTTGCATCAAGCTCGGGTCAAAAATATGGCCTCTAGAGTGTACACAAGGTTTTTCCAATATTTGACCTAGTGACCTAGTTTTTAACTTCATGTGACCCATTTCGAACTTGATCAAGGTATAATTAAGATAAACAATTTGACAAAGTTTTCATCAATATTGGGTAACAAATATGACCTCTAGAGTGTACACAAGTTTTTTCAAGTATTTGACCTAGTGACCTAGTTTTTGACCCCACATGACCCATTTATGAACTTGACCGAGATTTCATTAAGACAAACATTCTGACAAAGTTTCATCAAGATCAGGTCAAAAATATGGCCTCTAGAGTGTACACACGGTTTTTCCAAAGTTTGACCTAGTGACCTAGTTTTTAACACCATGTGACCCATTTTTGAACTTGACCAAGATATAATTAAGACAAACATTTTGACAAAGTTTCATGAAGATTGGGTCAGAAATACGGCTTCTAGAGTGTACACAAGGTTTTTCAAGTATTTGACCTAGTGACCTAGTTTTTAACCCCATGTGACCCATTTTCAAACTTGACCAAGATATAATTAAGACAAACGTTCTGACAAAGTTGCATCAAGCTCGGGTAAAAAATATGGCCTTTAGAGTGTACACAAGGTTTTTCCAATATTTGACCTAGTGACCTAGTTTTTGACCCCACATGACCCATTTTCGAACTTGACCGAGACTTCATTGAGACAAACATTCTGACAAAGTTTCATGATGATTGCATCAGAAATGTGGCCTCTAGAGTGTACACAAGCAAAAGTTAACGGACGACGGACGTCGGACGACGGACGACGGAAGACGGACAACACACCATCCCATAAGCTCTGCTGGCCCTTGGCCAGTAGAGCTAAAAATCTAAAAATCATTCATCTAAGGATAATCCATGTGAAGTTTGGTCAAAATTGGCGAAGCGGTTTCTGAGGAGAAGTCGTTTGAAGAAAAGTTAACGACGACGATGGACGACGGACGAAGAGTGATCCCAATACTTGAACCGGCACACTTAAAAAAAAAAAAAAAAAATCTTTTTTTTTTTAAATTGGGAATTGTTTCCTCTTAATTGGGAAAAAAGATATGTTTTGGCATTGGGAATATGACCAAATTTCGGCTATAAAAACAGCCAAAAAAAACCCCTGGCTTATATGGAAATAAGTGTATGAATACAATATTTTGGCATCTCAGTGTTTATGTTTTAAAAGGGAGCATTCATTCATGAGACAAGTCCTTTCTTAGAAAAAACATGACACCAACTTTTCTGTGGATTTTTTGGCAGCATATGTGTCATTTATGATGAGAATTTATATTCTTTTTACAATTTGGGCCTTGGTATCAATGACAACATATGGCATTTAAATTTTAATTCATACCCAACTCAATGCAAAAATCAATGGGTGTGTTACACCCTAACAACAGAACTTTAAATTAATAAAATAAGCTTTCTATTTATACAAAAGTGGGATTGTTAATAGCATACTGAAATTATCTAAGCACATTATTCTTCTCCAGTACTACACTAGTCAACTTTTATAATCGATCACCCAGGTTTTTTTGAAAATAACACGAATACTAAAAACTGGAAATCACCGAAACACATACCAATATTTTATTAAATTTATGAACAATTTAATCTGAAAAAAAATCATATAAAAACTGGAAATCACTGCAACAAATATCAATATTTTATTAAGTTGATCAACTTTTTTTTTCCGGATTACATTGTTGATAAACTTAATGAAATATTGGTATCGTAACAGTGTTTCGGTGATTTCCAGTTTTTAGTATTTGTGTTATTTTCAAAAAACATGGCTGACCAATTATAAAAGTTGAGTAGTGTATAGTGGAAGTAATTATTTTGACAAATCTCGCTGGTTTCCAAGAGCATGGTTGCATGGTCATCTGTTACGAAACAGCATCAAAATAAAAGAAGAACATTTCTAGAGACCACTCTCTGCTCATAAAAGTGACTACTTCTGTCAAAAATGTTCAAAGGCAAACTACCGAATGACGAAGGTAAATACAAGTACAAAACAGCCTGTTGTGGAGAAAACCATTTCTGAGTTACATTTATATGTGGAATTTTCCCTTGAACACTAAGTGCATCACATGAGGCTACCTGAAAATTCCTCCATAAAACAACTGATGCATGTTCACAGATTGTGCATTTATAGTCCCTTGGCTCCTTTACAACACAATAGAGAGCCATCAAAGAGTTCACAGAGATGGAAGATATGAACAAACAGCCATGTGGTGCATATTCCTAAGGTTTATAGTCCTTCAGGATGCACAACACTATTATCTGCCTCTGAATACTCGTGCCCAACAGATGAAGGAGTTGTACTCAAAAAATAGTTCATCTTTTTACAGGACTTTCCATTGCATACTTTGATTTCTTCTTACCAGGTGCTAAATCTATCATGAAAATTTCGATGTAAGATTTCTAGCTAATTCCGTCTCATTTTAGACATTATGAGTCTAATCGTCACTGGTTGTATTTTGTCATATTATTACTCTAAAATATGGAATTCCAAAAAATGCCAATCTAGTAAATATTTGTTTAAATGTTTTAAATTGCAGATAGTTGATCAATGATGACTTAAGCCTGAAGACTTTTTGTAAATTATGTTTATCTCTATGCCACAAACAAAAACATTAGAATATGGGATCCTATGTAAAATTGTGGTGTGAGAAGTACAGCCGTGTATGGTACAGACTGGACTACCGTGGGTGCATCGACTATGTAGCATTAGATTGTATACGGGGACCTCGGTTTACAGTCTCGTCGGAATGACTGGCCGGGCTGTGATCGATCCTACGATCCCGGCTTTGTTATATTCAAGCCCTCGCGTAAACCTCATACTTCAGCACCACCAATTAAACTGCTAAATAGGCAGCAGCATTTGTATTCTGTTCTATATTACATAATCAGTACCACATGTCATACTTACATCGTTAGTCAGTACCTGTCTGCTAATTAGAACAGGAAAAGTTGTTGATCACTTCCTGGCACTACCTACTATTCCACGTATCAAGGTATTCCTTGTTGATGCTCATCAATCAAATGGTTACACCCAATACAAAACTTTCATTATAAGAATCTTTCATAAGTATCTTGTTCAGGCAATTCCAACCCAAAAGTATGCCATTCTGTTTTGATCGAAACCTAGTGGCAGTTCTGAGCAAAACAGTCATATCGAGGGTTAAACTTTCCTTATATGAACGGCAGATTATACCCACGACATGATTTTGTTCAATTAACATTTGCACTTGTATTATATTTTATTTTGTTTTACGACTTTAGGCTTTTGTTTTTTATATTCATATATACATGATCATCTATGTTTTATACTTGTATTGCCTATTGATGTTGCCTTATTTGTTAGAGAATATAGCCTGGGAGGGACATCTTTATTTACACCATCCTGTTATATATGTGGATGACAATAGGGTAAGAATGAGGTTTTGTGCACCCTAGAACCTGGTTTAAACCCCAGCGGCCGTTTTTGCCACTGACCGTTCAAAAGAGGTAGCCCCATTGTCAAACCTTTTATGTTTGTGAGGTCGTATCTTGCCTTTTATTTATCTCTGTAATTATTGTTTGTTTCTATGCATGTTTTTGGTTGACTGTGATCCTTGAATGCTGTATTTCCTCTTCAACCATAACTATTATGGTCTTTCACAACAACCTTTATATTATAAAATAACTTCTGTCATTCTGTCATCTGTTTTGCCATATTTACAGAGCCGTACTATAAGACTAAGGGACATTTTCCTTTATGTAAAGGAGTTATGCGGGCAGACATCAATGCATCCAGCTGCAACATTTTGCAACATTTGTTGCATTCGACCCAGTTAATATGCAACTGCCAGACATGAAACATTCAATATGCTCTGATATTGAATGCTTATGGAGTATACCAGGCATAATATCATATAGAATACTTGGTCCTGTGTAATATAACTGCAAAGCCAACATGCATTGCAAAGGCACCACATACCATGTTTGGGTGGGATATAATTATTTTTTATGTCTGACAGAACATGCAATATTTGGGTTAACATCAGACTATATTAAGTATCTGCCAAATTATGAAGAGCTGTGATGTATGGGGTGATTTTTTTTGTGAGTGTGATTGTTCAGTAAACGGAACAAAAGTGGGTGAAGCTTGTAGCTAGTAAAAACATATCTTGATTTGTGGCTGTTTTTACTGGTTTCTCAAAATGACAGCCTTTTGTCAACAAAATGAAGTTAGTGACAGTTGGTAATGGCTGTAGTTGTACAGTTAAAGGCTTCAATGTTAGTTTTTCAAACATATTTTAGGACTGTAAAAAGTTTAAACTTTCACTTCTATAATCATTTGAAAAAAAAGATTTGAACCCTTAACCCGCTAAGCACGACTATTATAAATAGCCTTTGCATCCATTGTAAACCCAGATCAGCCCACGAGTAACTCAGGGTTTACAATGTCCATCTGCTGATCCATCATTTCTCCCAAAACACCCTTTTGTCACATAAATGGAATGGTCTTAATTCAAAGAAAGAACAGTCCATTACATATATGTAGCAGGTTAAGGATTAGTTGATCTTGGCATTGAATTTACATTGATGACAGGCTGGCAATGAATGTTTTTTAGATTTCAAACCAAACGATGTTATTTTGAAATTGAATATTCTCTTTATAACCTCTATCGCCTTTAACTTTCACTATAGTAGCACAGAACTGAAATAAACTGAATTTGAGTTTATAGTCGCACCAACAGTTAAGGTCGTATGGCGACTTGTTAGCTTTCAATGGTGGAGGTGGACGCCAGGTTCCACTCACCTCACGGTCACCTGGGTAAAATCGCAAGCCAGATGGACAGCTTCCTCACATATAAATTCCCAGGCCCATGAGGGCTCAGACTTACAGTGGTATGAGGCAAGTGATTTCAAGCCAAAGACACTAACCACTAGGCCACGGGCGCCCCAGTAGCACAGAAAGATGCTTTACTTACAATATCATTTTGGGTGAAAAATAAAGCAAAATTGTCAAATGGTAAACCATTTTGTGTGGAGTATAAAAGTGATTATTTTCAAACTCCTTTGATTACCTGCGGGTTCGAATCCCACTGGGAGGAAGTGTTGATTCTTACAGAAGGCGGAAGGTGTACAGTACTGGTTCTACCCAGGAAAAGTGGGTGGTAAAAAAAAATCGACCATCATAATAACCTTGTGTTGAAAATTATGTAAAACACCATACAAACAAAACAAACAAATTATCTGAGAACTGAAAAAATTACACTTTAGCATTGGCACTGCTGTTGTTGCCAGAAAGCTATTCCTTATAGTCTTTTTTTTCTATGACCCAAGTTTAGTTGCTGTAGTGAATACAATTATAGTTTCCCTGAAATTGACCGAAATACTAAAAACTCTTGAAGCTGATGCCACCACTGTAGCTAGTATTTCTTTCTATAGGCAGTCTCAATCTTAAGGTGAGACAACAACCGGCTGCGCGCGGTCTATTGCAGGGTTCGGGAAATTGCCGGTTTAACGGTACTCTGTCCAGGTGTCGTGTGAGGGAGGTGGAAGTGGAGGTTCTTGGTTTAAGGAGGCAGGGTGGGGGGAGGCGGGTAGAATCTACAAGATCAGGGGTATCAAACCGATTAGCATTTTGAAATATCCCAGGTCCTGATCTCTTGAATACAAATGAAACTGAATTTCATGTGGAAACTAGAGCTATCACTAAATTTGATTAATACCCCACTTGGTGACCTCTTTGAGTGTTTATCCTCAAAAAAGGTACTGATTTTGTATTTTCATACAAATTAACTAAAAAACAAATTTAATGCAAATTATGTGAAGGTGATTAATACTCCCGTATTGGTGTCCAGTCAGAATAGGTACTATTGCCTTAATATGGATGCGTGGGAATACTCTGAAGTTTGTGCTGATCAGAGTCTCAATTACAAATAATTAAAAAATATGTGGAGTCTCACATATTAAATAAGAAAAAGGAAAAGAAAACATGCAACAATTATCCGATTATCTGTTAAATAATGCGACAAATAATTAAAATATGTGGAGTCTTCAGTAAAAATTAGTGGAGTGTAACCTTATGAAGTCTTATAATTATATAATTTGTGGAGTGTAACTGTATATGGTTTTCATTAAGTATGCTCACATCATACCAAAATGGAAAAGCAAATATGCAACTATGCAACCATTATCTGCCAAATAACTCGAACGTGATTATTATATAGCCCCCAATAAACCTTGTTTGGTGGAGGTATACATATGTGGAGTCTTACATAAAAATTAGTGGAGAGTAACCTTATGAAGTCTGTATAATTAGTGGAATATAACCTTATGTGGTTTGTATTATGTATTTTCACATCAAACCAAAAAAGGAAAAGCAAATATGCAACCATAATTGTTAAAATAATGCAACAGGGCGCTATAGGACGGAACGCAATGTAAATTAGTGGAGTTTAACCTTATGAGGTCTTAAAATTCATAGTGTGTAACTTTGTGAAGTTTTCGTAATATATTTTCAAATCATAAAAAAAGAAAAAAGAAAATATGAAATCATTATCTGTTAAATAACAGGACAACAAATTAAACTTGTGTGTAAAAATTAGGCGAGCGTAACCGTATGAAGTCTGTTAAACTAGTGGAATGTAACCTTATGTGGTTTCATAATGTATTTTCACAAAATACCGAAAAGGAAAAGCAAATATGCAACCATGCAACCATTATTTGTTAAAATAATGCATCGGGACGCGACGAGACGGGACACGACACAACGTAAATTAGTGGACTGTAACCTTATGAGGTCTTAAAATTAGTAGTGTACTGTCAAAAGATTTTTAAAATAATTATGAAAACGGGAATAATGATCTGTTAAATAACAGGACAAATAATTAAAAACTAAGTGGAATCTTCCATAAGAATTAGTGCAGTGTAACCTTATGAAGTCTGTATAATTAGTGGAATGTAACATTATGTGTTTTTCATAATGTATTTTCACAGAAAAGCAAATATGCAACCATGTAACTATTATATGTTAAAATAATAAAAGGCAACATGACGCAACATAAATTAGTGGAGTGTAACCTTATGAGGTCTTAAAAATTCTTAGTGTGTAACTTTATGTTATGTATTTTCAAACCATAAAAAAAAAAAGAAAAAATGAAACCATTATGTGTTAAATAACAGGAGAAATAATTAAAAACTTAGTGCAATCGTGTGTAAAAATTAGTGGAATGTAACCTTATGAAGTCTGTATAATAAGTGGATTGTAACCTTATGTGGTTTTTAGCTCTACTGGCCAACGGCCAGCAGAGCTTATGGGATGGCGAGTTGTCCGTCTTCCGTCCGTCCGTCCGTCGTCCGTCGTCTGTCGTCCGTCGTCCGTCGTCAACTTTTGTCTCGTTAAGACGATAGGGCCTTCATTTTTCATCCGATCTTTAACAAACTTTAACAGGTTGTTAATATCAATGAAAGCTCGGACAAGTTCGAAAACCAGCCAGATCGAACCAGTAACAGCAGAGTTATGGCCCTTGACTTAGTTAAAAATGCTATATGTTGCCTCGTTAAGACGATAGGGCCTTCATTTTTCATCCGATCTTTACCAAACTTCACCAGATTGTTAATATCAATGATAGCTCGGACAAGTTCGAAAACCAGTCAGATCGAACCAGTAACAGCGGAGTTATGGCCCTTGACTTAGTTAAAAATGCTATATGTTGCCTCGTTAAGGCGATAGGGCCCTCATTTTTCATCCGATCGTTATCAAACGTTACTAGATTGTTAATATCAATGAAAGCTTGGACAAGTTTAAAAACCAGCCAGATCGGACCAATAACAGCGGAGTTATGGCCCTTGGTTTAGTTAAAAATGCTATATTTTGCCTCGTTAAGACGATAGGGCCTCCACTTTTCATCCGATCTGTACCAAACCGTACCAGATTGTTACTATCAATGAAAGCTTGGACAAGTTCGAAAACCAGCCAGTTCGGACCAGCAACAGCAGAGTTATAGCCCTTGATTTAGTTAATAATTCTATATTTTGCCTCGTTAAGACGATAGGGCCTTCATTTTTCATCCGATCTTTACCAAACATTACCAGATTGTTAATATTAATGAAAGCTTGGACAAGTTCGAAAACCAGCCAGATCGGACCCGCAACAGTGGAGTTATGGCCCTTGATTTAGTTGAAAAAAAGTATATTACGAAAGGGTCTTGATTTTTTGTCCGATCTTTACCAAACTTTACCAGATTGTTAATATAAATGAAAGCTCTGACAAGTTTGAAAACCAACCAGATCGGACGAGAAACAGCAGAGTTATGGCCCTTGATTTAGTTAAATATGCTATATTTTGCCTCGTTAATACTATGATAGGGCCTTCATTTTTCATCCGAACTTTACCAGATTGTTACTATCAATGAAAGCTCCAACAAGTTTCAAAACAGCCAGATTGGACCATTTACACCGGAGTTATGGCCCTTGATTTTCTGAAATATGCTATATTTTGGCCTGATTAAGAAGAAAGGGCCTTCATTTGGCCAGATTTCAGTGACACTTTTCAAGGATGATCAGTACCAAGCCTAGTTGTACATATCGTCACTGTGTTCCAGTTGAATGATTTTGGTGGAGTCCCTTTAAAGGTTTTAATACACAAACTTTGTCTGGACTAGTTCTCCTGAACCCCCTTCTGGATTTGAACGAAACTTGATAAGGATGATCAGTATCAGGTCTAGTTGTGCAAATCATTGCCGTGTTTCGGTTGAATGATTTTTGGCAGAGTTATGGCCCTTTAAAGGTTTTAATACACAAACTTTGTCTGGACTAGTTCTCCTGAACGCCTCCCCACATTTCAACGAAACTTTACAGGGATGATCAGCAGCAAGCATAGTTGTGCATATCATCGTGGCATTCTGGTTAACAGATTTTTGGTGGAGTTATGGCCCTTTAAAGTTTTTTGATACACAAACATTTTCCGGGCTAGTTCTCCTGAACCCCTGACTGGATTTTAACGAAACTTGACAAGGATGATCAGTATCAAGCCTAGTTGTGCATATCATCGCCATGTTCGTGTTGAATTATTTTTGGCAGAGTTATGGCCCTTTAAAGGTTTTAATAGCCAAACGTTGTCCAGATTAGTCTCTTCTGAATTCCTTGCTGGATTTCAATGAATCTTGATGGGGATGATCAGTACCAAGCCTAGTTGTACCTGTCATTGCCGTGTTGTGGTTGAATGAATTTTGGCAGAGTTATGACCCCTTAAAGGTTTTAATACACAAACTTCGTACAGACTAGTTCTCCTGAACCTCTGGCTGGATTTCAACGAAACTTGTCAGGGACAATCAGTACCAAGCCTAGTTGCGTATATCATCACCATGTTCTGGTTGAACGATATTTGAAAGAGTTATGGCCCCTTATACATAAACTTTATCTAGAGCCAGTAGAGCGTCCACAGGCCCTCTTGGGCCTCTTGTTATAATGTATTTTCACAAAATATCAAAAAGGAAAAGCAAATATGCAACCATGCAACTATTATATGTTAAATAATAAAATGAGACGCAACGGACAAATTTTAGTGATTCCGATATAGCCCCCACTTCTTCGAAGCAGGGGTATAATTATTATATATGAAAGCTGCATTATTGTCATTTTCAGTCTACAAAACAAAATTAATGTAGCTAGGACATTTTTGAATATTGATTTTCACAATAACAGATGTGACAAATTTGAATTGAAGTAAAATACCAAAACTACAGAATATATTAAATTGGTTTTATATTTTACAGTATGTTTTTGCGTTGATGTATTTCCAGTGTTCAGCTGCCGCTTTCATTCTTCCCGTTTTCGTTTTTACCACAACTGTCACTCAAAACAATTATACAATAAAAACTTTAGCGCCTGTAGTATGCCGGTTTCCTCGAAAAACCAGAAGCCGATTTGAGAAGCAGTCACAATAAATTCTTGTGCAGGCAGCAGACACATGTTTGTACATACTTTCCATCTGGCGTTTATGTTTTCCCAATTATATGAGTAGTATTGCAATCTTACAGGCATCAATTGAAATGTATCACAACTTATTCAGATGTACTCCGGTCATGTAAGCGATAGTGCAGATTTTGCTAAGACTTCATGGCGCCAGGGCGGATTGAAAAAACACATGCAAGTCTGCAGAGAAATAACTGAAAATGCGAGCACTTGAAGTATGGAAAACACATGTTGGTGTGCTGCTGGAGCCAGATAATGTAACTATTTAGTGAATGAGTGGTGAGGAGAAAAACAGATGCAGGAACAGAGAGATGGCTGCAGTTCTGGTATGATATAGGAAATCATTATGAGTAGCTATTTTCATCCATTTCCTACAACCAGGTAGATAGGTATTAGAGAGGCTCAGGGAAAATAATGGAATTAAAAATCAAATTAAGGGGAATCTGATTAATGTTGTGTTATGCAGTCAGATAGTGTTAATTACTGAAAAGATTGTCACTGAATTAGCCAACCAATTTCAAGTTGTTTCTTTTTAAAACTATATTTTCTAAAAAGTCTTGATAATTTTATACTAGATGGGTGTTCTAGAACATGTGTCGCCTGTCAGCGCTTTGTCAGTATAACACGTTTTTTTTGGACCCAGATACATGACCTTGACAAACTGGCCCGACTAAATTTTTGTGAAGAAAATGGGTATTTAACCCATATAATGACCTTCAGTGTGACCTTGACCTTTATATTTTAGTATGGTCATGTCGGTGTTGTCATGATGAGTATATATTGAAAGTTTGATGAAGAAATATCAAGAAATGAGAGTTATAGCCAACGTTAAGTTTTCGTGAAGAAAAAATGTGTATTTAACCCATATAATGACCTTCAGTGTGACCTTAAACTTTATATGTTAGTATGGTCATGTCGATGTTGTCATGATGAGTATATATTGAAAGTTTGATGAAGAAATATCACGAAATGAGAAAGTTATAATATACATTAAGTTTTCGTGAAGAAAAAACAAGTATTTAACCCATATAATGACCTTCAGTGTGACCTTGACTTTATATTTTAGTATGGTCATGTCGTTGTTATGATGAGTATATATTGAAAGTTTGATGAAGAAATATCACGAAATGAGAAAGTTATAGCCAATGTTAAGTTTTCGTGAAGAAAAAACTTGAGTATTTAACCCATATAATGACCTTCCAAAATTAACCCATATAATGACCTTCAGTGTGACCTTGACCTTCCTATTTTAGTATGGTCATGTCGATGTTGTCATGATGAGTATATATTGAAAGTTTGATGAAGAAATATCAAGAAATGAGAAAACTATAGCCAACGTTAAGTTTTCGTGAAGGACTGAATGATGGATTGACAGACAGACAGACTGACGGATGGACGGACGAGAAAGTGATCCCTATTTTTCGCGTTTTTCTTCGAAAAAAAAGACTTTAAAAACAAACACAAAAAAAAAAAAATTGAGTTTTATTCAACTTTATTTGCTAATCAAATTTCTCTATAATTTTATAAAATTACTAAGAAAAATAAGACATTTCGGAAATTGACGTTGTTCTGTTGTTCGGTGTCGTACGGAAAAGATAGATTCAACATACGACAATGCTATGTATCGGCAGCTATATGTTGCTTATGAGGCTTTTTTGGAGTTATGTGATAAATAGAACTATTTTATATTGATTTATCAAACTCGTTGGTAAAAGTCGATAATTATGATGCACAGTCTCGCATCATATAATTTTATCCAATCTGTTTAATATATTTAATATTAAACATGCAATCATAAAAGATCCTTTATTTATCTCCATGAATAATAATGCTCTATGAAAATTCCAGTCATAAAAAAATAACACTATCTAAATGGCAACACTAATATTTGATTTAAATTTTATATGCTCTATTAATTTAATTTTCTCCATACACCTGTGGATTCAGAGCCTGAGGGGTGTTAATTTAGGATTTTATGAGCTAAAGATGTTCTAAGATGCTCAGAGCACCTGTTAAAATGGATTACATCAACTTTGATGCCACTTAGATTCAAAGGCTACCTGTATTTGAATGAAATCAGTTGACAGAACTAAGCACTTACGAAATTTTGGGGATTAGCATTTTTTTATTTTTTTTTATTTAATCTTGAGAATCTTTTGTGAATAAACAAAATATTTATATGATCTATAAAACAAGAAATGTCACTGTAAGTGACAAATGCCCTCAAAGTGACCTTTCACGTCTTAGTGTGACCTTGACCTTGAAGCCACGGACCTGGAGTTTGTGCGCGACACGTCTTGTTGTGGTGAGCACTTGTGCCAAGTTATTTAAAAATCTGTCCATGATTATCAGAGTTATTAACCAGACACGAAAGCACTTCATTTTGACCTTTGACCTCTAAGTGTGACCTTGACCTTGGAGCCAGGACCTGGATTTTGTGCGCGACACGTCTTGTGGTGAGCAAAGTTATTTGAAAATCTGTCCATTATTGACAGAGTTAACCGGACACGATTGTATGGACGGATTGACGGACGGTGTGACTACTATATGCCACCCTTCGGGGCATAAAGACATATATAATATGAGGGGTTTTCAAAAAATAACAAGACATATCTTCTAACTTATAAATGGGTAAGCATTTCAAACTCACAATTCCATCATCATAGAATATTTACCCAGTTCACACCGTTCCTTATATAATAATTATTATATAATAAAACAAGAGGCCCAAGAGGGCCTGTGGACGCTCTACTGGCTAACATGGCTCTTATAACATCAATGAAGCGAGTGACTGCCATTTACGTTTTTTTTTTTTTAAAGTTTTGGGCAAAATACAGCTTTTTAACTAAATCAAGGGCCATAACTAAAGAATCTGGTAAAGTTTGGTACAGATCAGATGAAAAATGAAGGCCTTACCATATTAACGAGGCAAAATATAACATTTTTAACTAAATCAAGAGCCGTAACTCTTCCGTTACTGATACGACTGGTCCAACATAGAGCTAAAAAAAAAAAAAAAAAAAAAAAAAATGAAAAAAAAATGAGAAAAATAATTTATTAAAAAAAAAATAAAAAAAATAAAAAAAATATATAATAATAATTTTAAAAAAAAAAAAAAAAAAAATTAAAACAAAGAAAAAAAAGACAGAAAAAGGAAAAAAAAGAAGAACTTGTCCAAGCCCTATCGTCTTAACGAGGCAAAATATAGCAATATAGCATTTTTAACTAAATCAAGGACCCTAACTCCACTGTTACTGGTCCGAGGCAAAATATAGCAATATAGCATTTTTAACTAAATCAAAGACCCTCTGTTACTGGTCCGATCTGGCTGGTTTTCAAACTTATTTGAGCTTTCAACGACATTAACAACGTAATAAAGTTTGGTAAAGATCGGATGAACAATGAAGCCCCTATCGTCTTAACGAGGCAAAATATAGCATTTTTAACTAAATCAAGGGCCTTAACTCCGCTGTTACTAGTCCGATATGGCTGGTTTTCGAACTTGTCCAAGCTTTCATTGATATTAACAATGTGCTAAAGTTGGTAAAGATAGGATGAAAAATGAAGGCCCTATCGTCTTAACGAATTGAATTGAACTGAATGTTGTTTAACGGCTCACCAACACAGTATAGGTTATTTAGAGCCGCCCCAGAGAGAGGGGAAGGATACATAGGAATCCGGGAACCGTGCCCTACTCTTATTATCGAATAGATTCCTATGGTTCTTTAACGTGCTCGGAGGATAGACAAATACACGGGACCGCCCGGTTTACGTCCCCATCCGACGGACGGGGCTAAGGGAAAGTGTCTTACCCAAGAACACACTGACGATACTCAGTGGCACCACGGAGGATTGAACTCGTCTTAACGAGGCAAAATATAGCAATATAGCATTTTTAACTAAATCAAGGACCATAACTCCGCTGTTACTGGTCCGATCTGGCTGGTTTTGAGCTTTCATTGATATTAACAATGTGGTAAAGTTTGGTAAAGATGAAGGCCCTATCGTCTTAACGAGGCAAAATATAGCATTTTGAACTAAATCAAGGGCCATAACTCTGCTGTTACTGGTCCGATTTCGAACTTGTTCGAGCTTTCAACGACATTAACAATCTGGTAAAGTTTGGTATAGATTGGATGAACAATGAAGCCCCTATCGTCTTAACGAGGCAAAATATAGGATTTTTAACTAAATCAAGGGCCATAACTCTGCTGTTACTAGTCCGATATGGCTGGTTTTCAAACTTGTCTGAGCTTTTATTGATATTAACAATGTGGTAAAGTTTGGTAAAGATAGGATGAAAAATGAAGGCCCTATCATCTTAACGTGGCAAAATATAGCAATATAGCATTTTTAAATAAATCAAGGGCCATAACTCCGCTGTTACTGGTTCCGATCTGGATGGTTTTCGAACTCGTCAGAGCTTTCATTGATATTAACAACCTGTTAAAGTTTGATAAAGATCAGATGAAAAATGAAGGCCCTATCGTCTTAACGAGACAAAAGTTGCCGCCTGACGCCGGACGGACGACGGACAACTCTGCATCCCATAAGCTCTGCTGGCCTTCGGCCATTAGAGCTAAAAAACAATAAAAAAAACAGAAGAGTGATAGACAGACCCAAACCAAATTAGTCTGATCATTGACCTTTGACCCCAAAATATTACCTTGACCTTGATGTTTAGAACAAAACACTGATACACAATTGTTGTGTTTAATTTTTAAAATTGTGTTAAACATCATTTTAGCACATGTTAGGCCATATACCGTAAAATCCCTAATAGACGCCCCTCGCCCCTCGCCTAATAAACCCTTTTTTCTGAAATATTTTTTTTAAAACTTACCAAAAGTTGCTTAATCAAGTTAATCTGTTTCATTCACAATGGAACACACAAAATCACTAGAAAACTTAAAATCCGATGCATTGATTGATTGACATGCAGACTTTGGTTCTTAATAAAGAAAATCATTAAATAATATCTGATTTAAAAGTTAAATTATGTGTTTTTTGTCTCAAATAAACGCCCCCCTTTTCAAAAATGTTACGCCTCAGAGGGGCGTTTATTAGGGATTATACAGTATATCAGGCAATTTTTTTGTGGTAGGGGCAGACCACCCCATATTGCGTATTTCAGCAAGGACAAGCTAACTATAAAGACAGTGTGCAATTCTTCATGAATTATTGAGCAGATTTTATTTCAAATTGTTAAAGCTTTATGAAAAAATGGCACAACTCCGCAATGACAATTAACAAGGAAGAACTTTATAAAGTTTCATGACCATAGGTGAAATGAGCTCGGTTAAGTTGCAGTTTAAGCTTAATTGAAAGGAGTATAACTCTTCCAAAACAAAGTCAAGCGTTATTACACATGTCAAAGTCATTGAATAACTGATAAGGAAGAACTATATATAGTTTCATGACCATAGGTCAATGTTTTGCCAAGTTATGAGGTAAGTTAGGTTACAGGTTAAAGTTTTATTAAAAGGTGCATCATTCTGCTGAAAGGAAATTAAGATTTATTGGATATGAACATTTGAATAATTGGTAAGGAATTGAATTGAATGTTGTTTAACGGCTCATCAACACAGTATAGGTTATTTAGAGCCGCCCCAGAGAGAGGGGAAGGATACATAGGAATCCGGGAACCTGCCCTACTCTTATTATCGAATAGATTCCTATGGTTCTTTTACGTGCTCGAAGGATAGACCGATACACGGGACCGCCCGGTTTACGTCCCCATCCGACGGGCGTGGCTAAGGGAAAGTGTCTTGCCCAAGAACACACCGACGGAACTCAGTGGCACCACGGAGGATTGAACCCGGGGCCTCCGGTTGCAAAACATTTTTAAGGAAGAACTGTATAAAGTTTCATGACCGTAAATGTCAACATTTTACAAAGTTATGAGCTCGGGTAGGTTTTATAAAAAGGGACAGAACTCTTTCAAAATGGTCAGAGTTTTTGGACATATTTAACAATATTCCTTGGGATAAGATGCAGATGTATTTAAGTTTCATGAACATAGGTCAAATACTATTTAATAATTATATATATAATATATTTAAGCAATGGCCAGGGCTAGGTCGCAGGTTAGTGTGACAAACGATGGACGACGGATGAAGTGACGATGGACGACAATGGAGGGACGACGGACGATAACGGACGACAACACACAATGGACAAAGTGATTCCTAAGTGTCTGCTATGCTACTGAAAAAATGTGCAATGCCCAGAAATATGTTCCTTATCCAGAAATGTTAGGGTATATGTGCCAGACCTGGCAATGTAGGGTCTTTCATGCCAAACCCAGAAATGTAGGGGCATAAATTCCTAATCCACTTGCTCAGATATATAGCGGCATATGTCCAGAAAATGTCTCGGCCATTTCAGGTTCCAATGAAGGAATATTGGCCTTGGTTGGGTAAAACAATAATCAACATCATGGTTAACTAAAAATAGCATGCTATATTACACTTTATGAGATTCTGATGAGATCAAAATGTCTTTCATGGCAATGTCTCAGGTCTCGGTACAAACATGTGTGACTGCTTAGAAGGAAGGCACCACCTCAGGTCACAGTACAACAAGAGGTCAATGACCTTGAAGCTCTACTGATAGGTTTTGATAGCTAGTATCAGCAATCCTGTGAAGTTTCATGAAAATCTGTCAAGTAGTTTGAGACGAGTAGTCGCTACAAGTTTTTATTATATAACTCTTTTATAATATAACTCTATGTAAACAAAGATGGCCGCTGGCAGCCGTGTTTAATGTTGAATCAAAAGAATTTTCAGACCAACATCATGTCATGCTGATCATTTTAGAAAAAGTTCCATATCAATAGTTTTCAAGAAGTAGTCGCTACAAAAAAGAATTCAAATCTATTTTTAGCCATGGTGGCCATCTTGAATTTCCGGCCTACTGAAATTTTGCTACGTTCAACTAGATACCAAGAGCAACATTTCTGTTAAGTTGCATGAAAATCCGTCAAGTAGTTTCAGAAGAGTAGTCGCTACAAATTTTTACTATATACCTCTATGTAAACAAAGATGGCCACTGGCAGGCATGTTTAATTTCGAATCAAAATATTTTTTTGACAAGGATCAACATCATGTCATGCTGATCATTTTAAAAAAAGTCCCATATCAATATCACTTATCACTGAAAATTTGCTAGGATCAATTAGACATCAAGAGCAACATTCCTGTGAAGTTTCATGAAAATCTGTCATGAAGTTTCAGAGGAGTAGTCGCTCCTGTTTTGTACTATATAACTCTTTGTAAACAAAGAAGGCTGCTGGCATCCATGTTTAACGCTGAATCAAAGATTTTTAAACAAGGACAAACATCACGTCATGCTGATTATTTTAGAAAAAGTCCCATATCAATATCACTTATAGTTTACAGCAAGTAGTCGCTACAAACTTGTTTTTTAAAATTCTATTTTTAGCTTTGGTGGCCATCTTGGATTTAGCATCAACGTGAATTTTTCGCTAGGATCAACTAGACATCATGAAAATCCATCCAGTAGTTTCAGAGGAGTAGTGGCTACAAAATAAGTTTACGGACGGACGACTGACTCCGCACCATGGCATAAGCTCTGATGATCTTTGATCATAAAAATGTGTGACTTGTTAGAAGGAAGGCATCATCTCAGCTCAAGGTACAAACGTGTGACTTGTTAGAAGGAAGGCAACATCTCATGTCACAGTACAAACATTTGTGATTGCTATTAAGAAGGAAGGCATCTTCTCAGGTCATGGTACCAACGTGCGACTGCTTAGAAGGAAGGCACCATCTCAGGTGTCAGTACAAACATGTGACTGCTTAGAAGGAAGCATCGTCATGGTACAAAAATGTGTGACTTGTTTGAAGGAAGGCACCATCTCAGGTCACAGTACAAATTGGTGTGACTGTTTAAAAGGAAGGTACCATCTCAGGTCATGGTACAAACATGTGTACTTACTTAAAAGAAAGATCCCATCTCAGGGCACGGTACAAACATGTGTGCTTGCTTAGAAGGACAATCCCATCTCAGATCAGGGTACAAACGTGTGACAGCTTAGAAGGAAGATACCATCTCAGGTCATGGTACAAACATATGTGCTTGCTTAGAAGTCAGGTTACAGTACAAACACATGTGACTCTTTGAAGGAAGGCTCCATCACAGGTCACAGTACAAACATGTTTGCCCTGTTAGAAGGAAGGCTCCATCACAGGTCACAGTACAAACATGTGTGACTTGTTAGAAGGAAATCACCATCTCAGGTCACAGTATAAACACATGTGACTTGTATGAAGGAAGGCTCCATCTCAGGTCACAGTACAAACACATGTGACTTGTTTGAAGGAAGGCTCCATCTCAAGTCACAGTACAAACATGTGTGACTTGTTTGAAGGAAGTCATCATCTCAAGTCACAGTATGAACACGTGTTACTTGTTAGAAGGAAGTCACCATCTCAAGTCACAGTATAAACACATGTGACTTGTTAGAAGGAAGGCTCCATCTCAGGTCATGGTACAAACACATGTGACTTGTTTGAAGGAAGGCTCCATTTCAGGTCATGGTACAAACACGTGTGACTTGTCTGAAGGAAGATTCCATCTCAGATCACAGTATAAACACATGTGACTTGTTAGAAGGAAGGCTCCATCTCAAGTCACAGTATAAACACGTGTGACTTGTTAGAAGGAATGCTCCATCTCAGGTCATGGTACAAACACATGTGACTTGTTTGAAGGAAGGCTCCATTTCAGGTCATGGTACAAACACGTGTGACTTGTCTGAAGGAAGATTCCATCTCAGATCACAGTATAAACACATGTGACTTGTTAGAAGGAAGGCTCCATCTCAAGTCACAGTATAAACACGTGTGACTTGTTAGAAGGAATGCTCCATCTCAGGTCACAGTACAAACACGTGTGACTTGTTTAAAGGAAGGCTCCATCTCACGTCACATTACAAACACGTGTGATTTGTTTGAAGGAAAGCTCCATCTGAGGTCACAGTAAAAACACATGTGACTTGTTTCAAGGAAGGCTCCATCTCAGGTCACAATATAAACACATGTGATTTGTTTGAAGGAAGGCTCCATCTCAGGTCATAGTACAAACACATGTGACTTGTTTGAAGGAAGACCTATCTCAGGTCACAGTACAAACACATGTGACTTGTTTGAAGGAAGGCTCCATCTCAAGTCACAGTACAAACACATGTTACTTGTTAGAAGGAAGTCACCATCTCAAGTCACAGTATAAACACATGTGACTTGTTAGAAGGAAGGCTCCATCTCAGGTCATGGTACAAACACATGTGACTTGTTTGAAGGAAGGCTCCATTTCAGATCACAGTATAAACACGTGTGACTTGTTAGAAGGAAGGCTCCATCTCAAGTCACAGTATAAACACATGTGACCTGTTAGAAGGAATGCTCCATCTCAGGTCACAGTACAAACATGTGTGACTTGTTTAAAGGAAGGCTCCATCTCACGTCACATTACAAACACGTGTGATTTGTTTGAAGGAAGGCTCCATCTGAGGTCACAGTACAAACACGTGTGACTTGTTTGAAGGAAGGCTCCATCTCAGGTCAGCCAAGAAGGAAGCCACGTTTTTGTTTGTAACTGAGTTCCTATGCACAGTTGCTAATAACATTACCCAAAATGTATCAAAATGATTATCAACCACTGTTTTGATCGAGGACTTTCTTTATTCCAATTCCGATCAAACCATCCCATAGCATATACACAGTGATTATTCCCCTATATAAAATGTTTTTGGATAGGGCTTTTTGAAAATAACATTTTGGATTCCCTTTGAGCGACACCCCAGTTTTTGAAGATCAAGATTGCCGGGTGTCCCTTTAAAGATGCATGAACATTCATTCAATTATTTTATGATTTTACTGATCAATAAAATTAATCTAGTCTACAATGGCAATGTATTGCTGATTGAACGCTTGACTGTCAATTTTACTCATACATTTAGGTTCAATTTTGCTCATATATTTAGGTTCAATTTTACTCATATATTTAGGTTCAATTTTACTCATACATTTAGGTTCAATTTTACTCATATATTTAGGTTCAATTTTGCTCATATATTTAGGTTCAATTTTACTCATACATTTAGGTTCAATTTTACTCATATATTAAGGTTCAATTTTACTCATACATTTAGGTTCAATTTTACTCATATATTTAGGTTCAATTTTACTCATATATTTAGGTTCAATTTTACTCATACATTTAGGTTCAATTTTACTCATATATTTAGGTTCAATTTTACTCATACATTTAGGTTGGGAAATTATACTATTTTAGCAAGCATTCTACAACCATAGCAGAGTGGCCTCAGGAAATGAGTTGTTGTAATATTGGATGAAATAATAAATCAGAGCAATAATGAACCAATATAACTATATAATGACTCCCCCCAACACACAACCCATCAAAATATAAAGGAAAAAGAAACATAAATAATTATAAATTATGAGAAAAAAACAATAAATAATGCAAGAGAAAATGAATAATGAAACAATTATGAGCGAAAATTAAAAATGAACCAACAAATATTGGAAGAAAATTAAATGCGAAACAAGAAATAATGAAAATTAATAATGAACTAAGACACAATGGAAGAGAAAATTAATTAATAATAGATAATGAACCAATAAATACTAAAAGAAAATTAATTGTGAAACAATAAATAATGAACCAATCAATAATTTGCAAAATGCTCACATTAATCCTATGTGACAGTAGCGAAATGTTGATGGTGTAAGACTTGAGGTATTTTAGAGGAAGAAAGAAGGTATGTTGGAACTGTCAGGTGTTTATAATCTCTCCACCATGTGCCTGTAATGTTCTTTGCAGATGTAGCAGGGAGTTACTGGCGCCAAAACTTTAACTGTTCACTCTGATGAAAATATCAGACAAGATATGTAGCAGGCATATTGTAAACTACAGACTGGTTTAGATTTCAGTCTTTGACGGGTAGTCTGCGCGGTATTATCGGTTTATCGATGTATTGTGATATGGACCTCAAAATAATATGTACCTTGAATTTTTTTTAGCATACCGGTTCATACCGGTTTTCTCTACACATGTTTTGATTATGAAAGTAAATCGTAATCTGCGACTAAGATCTATTTTTAACTTCGTATGGTTCCGTGTTTGTAATGCAATTGTACTACAATCGTAAATACACATATTGGGAAGTGGGTACCATCATAGTTAAACATATATGCACTTGCAATAATATCTGGTGTTCACTTATCGTAATGAGCCCTTATGTAGTGCTGGGTACCATGCACTCAGACGACCATGGCCGACTCAAGTGATTGAGAAATGTTAAAAACAAAACAGCAAATTGTGTGTGTACGATAGTAGTCTAGTCTAGATCTAGGCAATGTTGCATTTTGTAAAATAAGCTCCGGCAGCACAACACATTTGGTAACTCATTTGGGAAGACATTACTCAACGTTGAATACAGAACAGAAAGTAGACATTGTCAAAATCGGAACTGCCATGCGCAATATTTCTCATTCACAAGCACAACCAACACTGCATCATGTTATGTCATCTACATCGAAGTACACCAGGAAATCGGCAAAGTCTATTGAAATCGTACAAGAAAATATATTATGATACGTATCCCAATACAGTCTCTTATATCGCAATATATCGTGATACGTTTTTTAGATGCGATACCCAGCACTAATTGAGGAACAACACTAGATCATTACCATAATCAGAAGTTACTTCAAAAAGTATAGAGCTGGTAACAAGTAAAATGGTTGTATGCTTGACATTTTTCATAATGATTTTGAGTTTTGTTAAATTTTTAAAGACATTATTTGTATGTTTGAATGGTATTTTACGTAATTTTTACGACAGTCAATTTTTTTTGTGGTAGAGGCAGACCATCCCATTTTTCCTAGGTAGATCACTCCCGCCAGATCACTCCCGCCAGATCACTCCCGTCATCTTAAATGAAAGAGTTGGGTTCGATAATACTGATGATTGGTCGTGCGACAAAAAATTCTCTATTTATGTTATATATAAAACACACACAAAGCTTTGTAACTCTTGTATTTTTTACTCAAATTTAAAATAAAAGTCAGGTGCACATTTTCACGATACTTTACAATTGTGCCAAGTTTCATTGAAAAAGGTTGAATGGTTAAGGTGGCGCCAAAAACATTTCCCTATATTTCATAATTATGTAGTTAAAAAGAAACAACGTAACTCTTATTTTAATTAAATTTAAAATCTTCATTTGGGGGCATAAAAAGTCAACTTGTTGTGTTCTCTTTTCGTTGTGCCGTCCTTTTGCGCTGAATTTGTCATATTTTTGTTTTGTTGTTGTTTCGTCCGTGTTTAGAGTTTGGGTTAGAGTAATCTTTACCCTAACTCTAGCGTGAGAAGCTGAAAACAAAGAAAGGAGGACAGTTCACAAAGGCGAAAAGTTTAGAAGCAAAAAAGACGAAATAACGTCACACAAATTAACGAAAAGATGACAATATAAAATGAAGTCTTTCACAGTTTAAATGTCGACTTTTCATTATTTTTAACGCAATATTTCGTCTTTTCATTCTGTCATCTTTTCATTCTGTCGTCTTCGTGGTGAAATATCAAAAAGATAAAATGGCAAAAATCAGCAACCATAGTTGTCTGCAATATTTATGGAAGAAACAAAATGACTCGAGTGTTGTTCAAGATCAGGTAAAATGAATGCAGTATCAGTTATCTGAAATTGTAGAAAAGACAACTAAAGGCAATTAGTTGCATGCGAACAGTTGCATCATCTAAGAAATCTCAACAACTACTTACTGCCAAGTGCCGACACAATGCCAAATGTAACAAACCTGCAGACATAAAATAGCAATTTTTTAATAAATGCATACCAATTCTACTGGGAAACAGTAGCTAAAATACATATTTAACAACAGTGAACTAACAACAACTTTATTTTTACAAGCAAAAATAACACGTTTTTGCAATTATCGAGACACTGGATCAAGTTGTGCATTAATTACAGGTTCCGAAAGTAAGGTAATTTTGTTCAAAATGGCAGTCACTAGCGCAAATATAAACTTTCATACCCCATCCAACCCTTCTCCAAGAAGCGAAAATGGGGTTGGCTGGGGTATGAAATTAAACCTTAATTTCAGGTTTAAAAGTTTGCATATTATAAAATTAAAACATCGAATAGGTAATTTTAAACAGATTATCACATTTTTTTCATTTTCAGTAATAATGTTTTTAAATGTGTTTTATTGTCGAAATATCAGTTATAAAATCCTGCTAATATAAGCTTTCCCATTGCTTAATGGAATTAAGGCGGGACAACGTAATGTTTTCAATATAATTTTGACCTTAAATTGAGTAGTTTGTTATACTCTGGTTTTAGAGATGTTTAGCTATAGAACATTTCAAAGCTATAACATCTGTTTATTTGCATAAAAAAATAATAAAAAAAAATATATATAAAAAAAATTGTTTCATGTTTCAAATAGGAAGGCATGTATATAATACAATTTAGGAAACTCCTGAAATTCTCAATAAATAAATACTGAAAAACCTTTTTTATACAATTTATACATTTAAGACTATGTTATAAAGATATGTTTGTTCTTTTGTTGTTGCAATTTGGGAAAGTTTTTAACGTGATAAAATGAATATAATTCTCTACCTGTCTTAATGATTCACTTAATTTGCAACAAAATATACATAACAAATAATTCAATTTACGATTTACGATCTTACACAATAATATTAACCGCGAATACGGTTTTCCAATTAGGAAAGTGACATTAACATTAAACGAAGAACCCAAATTGACAACTTAACGTCATAACTATGATGCGAGAGTTTGATATTTCATCATAACAAGCATTCTATAATCACTACAATACGACTACGAGCATATTGCCGAGCATTCTGAAGTGACTCTTACACTTCACCTTATAGAAATAATTAATTTCAGGGTATTCACACTACAACGCCGGCACAGATTATGATTATTTCTCTTTTCCAGAGTGATGCAAGACGTCGAGTGTTTTACAGATTACACTGTGGCGCCGCTTTTCCTCCATGGCACCTGGTTACATAATCTGCGAACACGTGTGTTTCCCATCATGCACACCTGAAGTAACAACGCACACCAAACACCAGCAATCATCGGGCGTTGAATGTTTACACAATGTTTACCATCGTTTATATGATTTGTTTCATAAATTCAAACTAAAGATTTATCACAAAATAACAAAAGTTCTCAAAGCAACGGGAAGATCTACATCAGATTCTGCTTTTCATTAAGGAACACATGTGTCGTAATAAACTGCATTTCAAAACATATGTAATGCAATAAAAAGTGCTGTTCCTTAATTACGAGCACTTAAACTGTGATTACAGTGCCTTTAACTGGGTAGCGCTTACATAAATACAAGCTAAACATGAGGTTTCTGTTACAGGGTTAAATAATTTATTGTTCATTATCTATAAACTTGCTGAATCACACACAAATTGAAACAAGAGGTCCAAATGGCCCTGAAGCGCTCACCGGAGAGTTTTTGCAAAGAGGAAAAAGTAGTTAACAATTAGATTGAAAACTTAAAAGTAAAATTGCAAAACTTGGTTCTTCGTATTTACAGAGAATGTTTGTATGGATAGGAAACCCCGGGGCACTTGGTAGAGGACAATAAGCTGATGGCCGGTAAATACAAAATATTAAAACTTTGGCTCTTAATAATATGGTTTCAGAGAAGAAGATTTTTGAAGTTTTTTTCTTATACAAGTCTATGTAAAACTCTGACCCCTGAGGCAGGGCCAAATTTGAACAAACTTGGTAGAGGGATCATAATCTGATAATAAAAAAATAAAAATTAAACCTTTAATTATCTCTTGTAGTTTCAGACAAGAAGATTTTTGAAGTTCTTCCCTACAACTCTATGTAAAATTGATTCAACAAGAGCCTCTAAGGAAAACGAACCAAGGTTTCTTATGAGAAAAAGTAAAGTTAAAAAAAAAAGTTAAAAAAAAATCAATCAAAAAAAATCAGAAAAAATCAAAATAAAAAAAAATAAAAAACAAAAAAATCAAATAAAAAAAATCAAAAAAAAAATCAACAACCAATTTTTTTTATGAAAAAAAATGCCTTCAGTGAGATCTGAACCCATGTCCCCTGGCGTTTACAGAGTACATTACCAAATATTGAAAAAGGGCCATAACTCAAATGTTACTGGTTTGTTCTGGCTGGTTTACAAACTCGTCCAAGCTTTCACTGATATCAACAATTTGGCCAAGTTTGCGAAAGACTGAATAAAAATGAAGGCGCTAGAGGGTTCACAAGGCTGAAAGTGGCATTTTTCAATAATTCAAGGGCACATAACTCTGGTATTTTTGGTCCGATACAACCTTGTCCGAGCTTTCATTGATATTAACAATCTGTTAAAGTTTGGTAAAGATCGGATGACAAATGAAGCCCCTATCGTCTTATAGAGGCAAAATACAGTATTTTTAACTAAATCCATATATGATAATGGCGACCATCTTGGATGTTGCATTGACCTAATTTGTAAAATTTTGGAAGGCACTGACATCAGTATCATCCACGTGAAATTTGGTCAAAATTGGCGGTTTCTGAGGAGATGTCGTTTACAAATGCCCTATATAAGTCTCTGTTTTACGTGTATAATCTCCATATACAAACTTTGGAACCCCAGGGCACAGCCACTTTTGACTCTAGTAACTTTGTTTGTACAATTTGTGTAGTCTAGGAGTTTGCGATCCTTTATAAATAAAAACTGTCAAAATCTGTTCAGCAGTTCATGAGAAGAAGATTTTATTAAGGTTTTGACCATATAAGGTAATGGCGGCCATCTTGGATGTCACACGACTTAATTTGTACAACTTTGGAAGGCATTGATCTCAGTATCGTTCACTTGAAATTTGGTCAAAATATAAGTCTATTAACATGCATAAAAAATGAACTATGAATTGGCAACTCTTAATTCAATACTGCAGTTTTGGGGTTTGGCCTGGCAGTTTCAAGTCATTTATATTGTGCCTATATAGGATCCTATATCTCATTTATGAACATCCTCCATTTACATCAAGATAAAATATGGAGAATGGGCCTAGAACCTTCTAACCTGCAGAACTGCAGAGTTGCTGCAAATTCTATAGTAGACACTCCATTTATGATGTAGCTACGTTTCCACGTTTGCATACGCCGTGTCATGATGAAGACCTTAAATGAGCATGACAAAAAATGATAAAAACATGAAGGTTGAGAAACACATTTAAATTAAATAAGATAACAAATAAACATAAACTTTTTGAAAACGATATGTCAATGTCACATGCTAGGTTTCATCCAATGAGATACTGTTAAATACAAAAATGCTAATGAGGTTGTAATAAAAAAGATACCGGTAATGAAAATAAACAGTTATAGGACTGTCCCCGAAAACCTGAAGTAGTTACTACTCAGCTTACATGATAATCAGCTTGGTGTCGGCATACCCAGTATGAGGTCAATAAAATGGCAATAAATCATCTAACATGCCAGCTAATGAGCTAAAACTTTGTCCATGCAGAATTAAATGTTAGAAGTATATATCACTGCCTTATCTCTATTTTGTTACACCAACTTATTTCTAATAAATGTGCCTATCTGCTGTCAGGTAATTGATGCCCTGCTGTGCGAAAATGGCTATTTTATTGCTCAGGGGTCAGTTAATTACATGGATGAATTATAGAGATTCTCAATAAACAGAGGAATCTCAGGACAGTCCTATAACTGTAAAAGCAATTATTAAATATATTTGTAATGAAACACTTCTCAAGTACTGAGGGCATACTTTCTGTCTTACTCTATGCATGTTAGCCGCCTTAGCAGCTCAGTGCATCTTGAGATTTAGAGCTGCAGTCCTCTGACCCTTGTGGGTTTGCTCCCTGGTTAGGGCATGTCTGATGGGAAACTTCATCCTTCCTCTCCTCTCCCTCCAAAGTTATTGTTCCAATATAACCTAATACAATGTGTTAATGAGACATCCCCCCACCCACTCACACCCCACATCACCCTCTGCCCTGTTTCATTTGCATATACATATTTACTTTGAATTTGCTGTATGCAGTAGGTGAGAAAGTGTCAATTCTTATGGACAGTGGGAGGCATACAGTACCGATTCTACCCAGGAATAAGTGGGAGGTCTGCCTCCATCACAAAACATCTACCATCATACATAGCATAAAATGTGCTGAATCAACCATCATACATAGCATAAAATGTGCTGAATCAACCATCATACATAGCATAAAATGTGCTGAATCAACCATCATACATAGCATAAAATGTGCTGAAAAATAACGTTAAACACCAAACAAACTGTATTCAGTAACACATCTAGTTAATGCATGTTATTGCATGTGGAAGGAGATAAGCCTTGAATGACACAGAAAACCAGACCACCACTGCCCAAAACAAACCAGGTAATTGAACAAAAATACATATAATATTTGTTTTAAAACCAGTCAAAGATGATTAACCAGAGATATTTTTGCTGTTTATATTGCTGCTATTTTCCTCCAGTGAGTCTGTAAGCCCTCAATTACAGCAGTGTCAAACTCAGGGGATATACAAACACTACTGATACAATCTTATCTGCTACTGTCCATTATAGAGATGCCAGTCGAAACTTCGATACATAAAACAGATGCTGAGCAGAGACTTTGAAACATTTAACAGGTGTCTCCTATCTGAACAGACCTCAGACTGGAGCCACAGTGCCTCTTGAACAGCTGTATGGTTTTGAAACAGAGAAGAAGATAAAACATTATTTGTGAAGGGGTGCTGAAGAAAACATAACACTGGTGAAAGAGTGCAATGGTATTGGGAAACAGAATAACATCAAGGGATTTCAGGAATGCCAGGTAGGAAGATGAAGGTTTGCCATCTGATCCCTCCTTTTAAGGCACTCAGTAACAGAGCCAGAGAGGTATTGGAGTAAAATGTGCATGCTTAGAATGCATGAAAGAAGGCAAAGCATGGATATTTGAATTCCAATACAATTCAATTTAAATAATAGAAATATGTTCAAATCTTACATACACAAAAAAAAATTGAAAATACTAGAAATGGGTTCAATTCTTCCACACACAATTTGTATTTTCTCCATCATTTCCAATTCATGGGGGGCCGCCATTTAGTTAGCATGTGAATGATCTCATTGTGATGTCTAAATATTCCATAAATAGGGCATTTTAAAGTTGGTCGCAAATTTAAGACTATATATAACCCGCCAAATAATGGCTCAATTACACTACAAAACCATTTATAAAAACTCTATCCTGGCGTTCATGCATGTCATATAATAATGTATGTATACTGATTAAGAATAGGTTTATTCACTGGTTCTTAAAATACCCGTGATTGAATATGCATAAAACGAATTATGAGTTGGTAACTCTTAATTCAATGCTCCAGTTTTGGGGTTTGGTCAGGCTGGTTAAAGCCGTTCATATTGCGTCAATAGAGTTTGGATTCTCAAAATATGTAATACATGATAATATACCTCATCAGAAAGTTCAGAAACGGGTATATATCTGTTGTAAAAGGTATCTCTTGATGGCGGAATAGAGACTTTAACCATAAAACATGTATTACAACATTCCAGTTGCATTAGAATAATCAATGAACTGCTCATCTGAACTGATGACTAGAATGATAAGGACATGGCCGCACAGTAGAACTGACAGCCTTTTTAACCGGCCATTGCCAGGAAGAGTGGAGAGCAAAGAAGACAGTTCAACAAGCCAAATCTTCATGGCATGTTTTTGTAACATCAAAAGCCAACTTTCTAGACTTCTTCTAAAAAGTTTGAAATATGGAATGGAACTACATTAAACAGGTGTTACATATCTCAACTCCTGCACTCAGATATGGTCAGTATCAGAACCCTTCCCAGGTTCTACTGATAATGGAATAGTTTATGATACAAGCTGTCAAGTACATCAAATGAGGATCAAATACTGCTAAATAGACTATTTACAACTTAATAATTTATAGGGTCATATTGGGTAGGACATAAATATGATGACTAATTAACACAAATAGGATGACCAAGTAAACTAAATATGATGACTAAGTAAACTAAATATGATGACTAAGTAAACTAAATATGACGACTACGTAAACTAAATAGGATGACCAAGTAAACTAAATATGATAACTAAGTAAACTAAATATGATGATTAAGTGATTGAATGTTGTTTAACGGCTCATCAACACAGTATACGTTATTTAGAGCCACCCCAGAGAGAGGGGAACGATACATAGGAATCCGGGAACCAGCCCTTCTCTTATCAAATAGATTCCTATGGTTCTTTAACGTGCTCGGAGGATAGACCAATACACGCGACCGCCCGGTTTACGTCCCCATCCGACGGACGAGGCTAAGGGAAAGTGTCTTGCCCAAGAACACACCGCACGGAACTCAGTGGCACCATAGAGGATTGAACACGGGGCCTCCGGTTACAAATCCGCCGCGCTACTGACTGCGCCACGCCAGCCTAAAGAGGATGACCAAGTAAACTAAATAGGATGACTCAGTAAACTAAATAAGATGACTAAGTAAACTAAATAGGATGACTCAGAAAACTAAATATGATGACTAAGTAAACTAAATATGATGACTAAATAAACTAAATATGATGATTAAGTTAACTAAATATGATGAATAAGTAAACTAAATATGATGACTAAATAAACTAAATATGATGATTAAGTTAACTAAATATGATGACTAAGTAAACTAAATATGATGACTAAGTTAACTAAATAGGATGAATAAGTAAACTAAATATGATGAATAATTCTAAATATGATGACTAAGTAAACTAAATTGGATGACTAAGTTAACTAAATATGATGACTAAGTAAACTAAATAGGATGACTAAGTTAACTAAATAGGATGAATAAGTAAACTAAATATGATGAATAATTCTAAATATGATGACTACGTAAACTAAATTGGATGACTAAGTTAACTAAATAGGATGACTAAGAAAACTAAATATGATGACTAAGTAAACTAAATTGGATGACTAAGTTAACTAAATAGGATGACTAAGTAAACTAAATTGGATGACTAAGTTAACTAAACAGGATGACTAAGTAAACGAAATATGATGACTAAGTTGACTAAATAGGATGACTAAGTAAACTAAATATGATGACTAAGTAAACTAAATAGGATGACTAAGTAAACTAAATTGGATGACTAAGTTAACTAAACAGGATGACTAAGTAAACTAAATAGGATGACTAAGTAAACTAAATAGGATGACTAAATAAACTAAATATGAAGACTAAGTAAACTAAATAGGATGACTAAGTAAACTAAATAGGATGACTAAGTATACTAAATAGGATGACTAAGTAAACTAAATATGATGACTAAGTAAATTAAATAGGATGATTAAGTAAACTAAATAGGATGACTAAGTAAACTAAATAGGACGATTAAGTAAACTAAATAGGATGAATAATTCTAAATATGATGACTACGTAAACTAAATTGGATGACTAAGTAAACTAAATAGGATGACTAAGTTAACTAAATAGGATGACTAAGTAAACTAAATAGGATGACTAAGTTAACTAAATAGGATGACTAAGTAAACTAAATAGGATGACTAAGTAAACTAAATAGGATGACTAAGTAAACTAAATAGGATGACTAAGTAAACTAAATAGGATGATCAAGTAAACTAAATAGGATGACTAAGTAAACTAAATAGGATGATTAAGTAAACTAAATAGGATGAATAATTCTAAATATGATGACTACGTTAACTAAATTGGATGACTAAGTAAACTAAATAGGATGACTAAGTTAACTAAATATGACGACTAAGTAAACTAAATATGATGATGATTAAGTAAACTAAATAGGATGATTAAGTAAACTAAATAGGATGACTAAGTTAACTAAATAGGACAACTAAGAAAACTAAATATGATGACTAAGTAAACTCAATTGGATGACTAAGTAAACTAAATAGGATGACTAAGTAAACTAAATAGGATGACGCAGAAAACTAAATATGATGACTAAGTAAACTCAATAGGATAACTAAGTAAACTAAATAGGATGACTAAGTAAACTAAATATGATGACTAAGTAAATTAAATAGGATGATTAAGTAAACTAAATAGGATGACTAAGTAAACTAAATAGGACGATTAAGTAAACTAAATAGGATGAATAATTCTAAATATGATGACTAAGTAAACTAAATATGATGACTAAGAAAACTAAATAGGATGACTAAGTAAACTAAATAGGATGACTAAGTAAACTAAATATGATGACTAAGTAAACTAAATAGGATGATCAAGTAAACTAAATAGGATGACTAAGTAAACTAAATAGGATGATTAAGTAAACTAAATAGGATGAATAATTCTAAATATGATGACTACGTAAACTAAATTGGATGACTAAGTAAACTAAATAGGATGATTAAGTTAACTAAATATGATGACTAAGTAAACTAAATATGATGATTAAGTAAACAAAATAGGATGATTAAGTAAACTAAATAGGATGACTAAGTTAACTAAATAGGACGACTAAGAAAACTAAATATGATGACTAGGTAAACTCAATTGGATGACTAAGTAAACTAAATAGGATGACTAAGTAAACTAAATAGGATGACTCCAAAAACTACATATCATGACTAAGTAAAGTAAATATGATGACTAAGTAAACTAAATAGGATGACTAAGTAAACTTAATAGGATGACTCCGAAAACTACATATGATGACTAAGTAAACTAAATAGGATGACTAGGTAAACTAAATAGGATGACTAAGTAACTAAATAGGATGACTAAGTAAACTAAATAGGATGACTAAGTAAATTAAATAGGATGATTAAGTAAACTAAATAGGATGACTAAGTTAACTAAATAGGATGACTAAGAAAACTAAATATGATGACTAAGTAAACTCAATTGGATGACTAAGTAAACTAAATAGGATGACTAAGTAAACTAAATAGGATGACTAAGTAAACTAAATAGGATGACTAGGTAAACTGAATAGGATGACTAAGTACCTAAATAGGATGATTAAGTAAACTAAATAGGATGACTAAGTAAACTAAATAGGACGATTAAGTAAACTAAATAGGATGAATAATTCTAAATATGATGACTACGTAAACTAAATTGGATGACTAAGTAAACTAAATAGGATGACTAAGTTAACTAAATAGGATGACTAAGTAAACTAAATAGGATGACTAAGTAAACTAAATAGGATGACTAAGTTAACTAAATAGGATGACTAAGTAAACTAAATAGGATGACTAAGTAAACTAAATAGGATGACTAAGTTAACTATATAGGATGACTAAGTAAACTAAATAGGATGACTAAGTAAACTAAATAGGATGACTAAGTTAACTAAATAGGATGACTAAGTTAACTAAATAGGATGACTAAGTAAACTAAATAGGATGACTAAGTAAACTAAATAGGATGACTAAGTAAACTAAATATGATGAATAATTCTAAATATGATGACTAAGTAAACTAAATATGATGACTAAGTAAACTAAATAGGATGACTAAGTAAACTAAATAGGATGACTAAGTAAACTAAATAGGATGACTAAGTAAACTAAATAGGATGACTAAGTAAACTAAATAGGATGACTAAGTAAACTAAATAGGATGAATAATTCTAAATATGATGACTAAGTAAACTAAATAGGATGACTAAGTAAACTAAATAGGATGATCAAGTAAACTAAATAGGATGACTAAGTAAACTAAATAGGATGATTAAGTAAACTAAATAGGATGAATAATTCTAAATATGATGACTACGTAAACTAAATTGGATGACTAAGTAAACTAAATATGATGACTAAGTAAACTAAATAGGATGATTAAGTAAACTAAATAGGATGACTAAGTTAACTAAATAGGATGACTAAGAAAACTAAATATGATGACTAAGTAAACTCAATTGGATGACTAAGTAAACTAAATAGGATGACTAAGTAAAGTAAATAGGATGACGCAGAAAACTAAATATGATGACTAAGTAAACTCAATAGGATAACTAAGTAAACTAAATAGGATGACTAAGTAAACTAAATATGATGACTAAGTAAACTAAATAGGATGATTAAGTAAACTAAATAGGATGACTAAGTTAACTAAATAGGATGACTAAGAAAACTAAATATGATGACTAAGTAAACTCAATTGGATGACTAAGTAAACTAAATATGATGACTAAGTAAAGTAAATAGGATGACGCAGAAAACTAAATATGATGACTAAGTAAACTCAATAGGATAACTAAGTAAACTAAATAGGATGACTAAGTAAACTAAATATGATGACTAAGTAAACTAAATAGGATGACTAAGTTAACTAAATAGGATGACTCCAAAAACTACATATCATGACTAAGTAAAGTAAATATGATGACTAAGTAAAGTAAATAGGATGACTAAGTAAACTAAATAGGATGACTCCGAAAACTACATATGATGACTAAGTAAACTAAATATGATGACTAAGTAAACTAAATATGATGAATAATTCTAAATATGATGACTAAGTAAACTAAATAGGATGACTAAGTAAACTAAATAGGATGACTAAGTAAACTAAATAGGATGACTAAGTAAACTAAATAGGATGACTAAGTAAACTAAATAGGAAGACTAAGTAAACTAAATAGGATGACTAAGTAAACTAAATATGATGACTAGGTAAACTAAATATGATGATTAAGTAAACTAAATAGGATGATTAAGTAAACTAAATAGGATGACTAAGTTAACTAAATAGGATGACTAAGAAAACTAAATATGATGACTAAGTAAACTCAATTGGATGACTAAGTAAACTAAATAGGATGACTAAGTAAACTAAATAGGATGACTAAGTAAACTAAATAGGATGACTAGGTAAACTGAATAGGATGACTAAGTACCTAAATAGGATGATTAAGTAAACTAAATAGGATGACTAAGTAAACTAAATAGGATGACTAAGTAAACTAAATAGGATGACTAAGTTAACTATATAGGATGACTAAGTAAACTAAATAGGATGACTAAGTAAACTAAATAGGATGACTAAGTAAACTAAATAGGATGACTAAGTAAACTAAATAGGATGACTAAGTAAACTAAATAGGATGACTAAGTAAACTAAATATGATGACTAAGTAAACTAAATATGATGAATAATTCTAAATATGATGACTAAGTAAACTAAATAGGATGACTAAGTAAACTAAATAGGATGACTAAGTAAACTAAATAGGATGACTAAGTAAACTAAATAGGATGACTAAGTAAACTAAATAGGATGACTAAGTAAACTAAATAGGATGACTAAGTAAACTAAATAGGATGAATAATTCTAAATATGATGACTAAGTAAACTAAATATGATGACTAAGTAAACTAAATAGGATGACTAAGTAAACTAAATAGGATGACTAAGTAAACTAAATAGGATGACTAAGTAAACTAAATAGGATGACTAAGTAAACTAAATATGATGACTAAGTAAACTAAATAGGATGAATAATTCTAAATATGATGACTAAGTAAACTAAATAGGATGACTAAGTAAACTAAATAGGATGATCAAGTAAACTAAATAGGATGACTAAGTAAACTAAATAGGATGATTAAGTAAACTAAATAGGATGAATAATTCTAAATATGATGACTACGTAAACTAAATTGGATGACTAAGTAAACTAAATATGATGACTAAGTAAACTAAATATGATGATTAAGTAAACTAAATAGGATGATTAAGTAAACTAAATAGGATGACTAAGTTAACTAAATAGGATGACTAAGAAAACTAAATATGATGACTAAGTAAACTCAATTGGATGACTAAGTAAACTAAATAGGATGACTAAGTAAAGTAAATAGGATGACGCAGAAAACTCAATATGATGACTAAGTAAACTCAATAGGATAACTAAGTAAACTAAATAGGATGACTAAGTAAACTAAATATGATGACTAAGTAAACTAAATAGGATGACTAAGTTAACTAAATAGGATGACTCCAAAAACTACATATCATGCCTAAGTAAAGTAAATATGATGACTAAGTAAAGTAAATAGGATGACTAAGTAAACGAAATAGGATGAATCCGAAAACTACATATGATGACTAAGTAAACTAAATAGGATGACTAGGTAAACTAAATAGGATGACTAAGTAACTAAATAGGATGACTAAGTAAACTAAATAGGATGACTAAGTAAACTAAAAATGATGACTAAGTAAACCAAATATGATGACTAAGTAAACTCAATTAGATGACTAAGTAAACCAAATAGATGACTAAGTAAACCAAATTGGATGACTAAGTAAACTAAATATGATGACTAAGTAAACTCATTGAATGACTAAGTAAACTAAATAGGATGACTAAATAAACTAAATAGGATGACTAAGTAAACTAAATAGGATGACTAAGTTAACTAAATAGGATGACTCCGAAAACTACATATCATGACTAAGTAAACTAAATATGATGACTAGGTAAACTAAATAGGATGACTAAGTAAACTAAATAGGATGACTAAGTAAACTAAATATGATGACTAGGTAAACTAAATAGGATGACTTAAGAAAACTAAATAATTTTTTATGATGACTAAGAAATTAGTTTTTTTAAACTAAAGCTTTTATAAACTAAACATGACACAATACCTATAACATTGACAAGTCTTCTAACCGCAGTTGCTCAGTTAAATCTTTACAACCAACTTCAGTCACTTAAATTTATGACTAATGTCATCTACTTAATTCAGTCCCCTACTTCCCCAACCTTCTGATCTCAAAAAGACTTAAAACTCAACAACCTGATTAATTATTGAGACTTAGAACGAACTCCACAACCTGCTTAACTCAGTAAAACTTAGAACTCCCCAACCTGTTTAACTCAGTAAGACTTAGAACTCCCCAACCTGCTTAATTAGTAAGACTTAGAACTCCCCAAACTGCTTAACTCAGTAAGACATAGAACTCCCCAACCTGCTTAACTAGTAAGACTTAGAACTCCCCAACCTGCTTAACTCAGTAAGACTTAGAACTCCCCAACCTGCTTAACTAGTAAGACTTAGAACTCCACAACCTGCTTAACTCAGTAAGACTTAGAACTCCCCAACCTGCTTAACAAGACTCCCCAACCTGCTTAACTCAGTAAGACTTAGGACTCCCCAACCTGCTTAACTCAGTAAGACTTAGGACTCCCCAACCTGCTTAACTCAGTAAGACTTAGGACTCCCCAACCTGCTTAACTCAGTAAGAGTTAGGACTCCACAACCTGCTTAACTCAGTAAGACTTAGTACTCCACAACCTGCCTAATGCAGTAAGACTTTGGACTCCCCAACCTTCTTAACTCAGTAAGACTTAGGAGTCCACAACCTGCTTAACTCAGTAAGACTTAGAACTCCCTAACCTACCTAACTCGGTAAGACTTAGGACTCCCCAACCTGCTTAACTCAGTAAGACTTAGAACTCCCCAACCTGCTTAACTCAATAATACTTAGAACTCCCCAACATACCTAATTTAGTAAGACCTAGGACTCCCCAACCTGCTTAGGACACCACAGCCTGCTTAACTCAGCAAGACTAGGACTCCACAACCTGCCTAACTCAGTAAGACGTAGGACTCCCCAACTTGCTTAACTCAGTAAGACTTAGAACTCCCTAACCTATCTTACTCAGTAAGACTTAGGACTCTCCAAATCTGGTTAACTCAGTATGAATTAGAACTCCCCAACCTGCTTAAATCAGTAAGACTTAGAACTCCCCAACCTGCATAAATTAGTAAGACTCAGAACTCCCCAACCTGCTAACTCAGTATGACTTAGAACTCCCCAACCTGCTTAAATCAGTAAGACTTAACACTCCCCAACCTGCATCAATCAGTAAAACTTAGAACTCCCCAACCTGCATCAATCAGTAAGACTTAGAACTCCCCAACCTTCTTCAATCAGTAAGACTTAGGACTCCCCAACCTGCCCAACTCAATAAGACTTAGGAATCCCAACCTCCTTAACTCAGTATGACTTAGAACTCCGCAACCTGCTAACTCAGTATGACTTAGAACTCTCCAACCTGCTTAAATCAGTAAGACTTAGAACTCCCCAACCTGCATCAATCAGTAAGACTTAGAACTCCCCAACCTGCTTAACTCAGTAAGACTTAGAACTCCCCAACCTTTTTCAATCAGTAAGACTTAGGACTCCCCAACTTGCCTAACTCAATAAGACTTAGAAATCCCAACCTGCTTAACTCAGTATGACTTAGAACTCCACAACCTGCCTAACTCAGTAAGACTTAGGACTCCCCAACATGCTTAACTCAGTAAGACTTAGGACTCCACAACCTGCCTAACTCAGTAAGACTTAGAACTCCCCAACCTTCTTAACTCAGTAAGACTTAGAACTCCCCAACCTGCCTAACTCAGTAAGACTTCATACTCCCCAACCTGCTAAACTCAGTTAGACATAGAACTCTACAACCTGCTAAACCCAGTAAGACTTAGGAATCCCCAACCTGCATAACTCAGTAAGACTTAGAACTCCCTAACCTATCTAACTCAGTAAGACTTAGAACTCCCCCAACCTGCTTAACTCAGTAAAACTTAGGAATCCCTAACCTGCTTAACTCAGTAAGACTTAAGACTCCACAACCTGCTTAACTCAGTAAAACTTAGGACTTCCTAACCTGCTTAACTCAGTAAGACTTAGGACCCCCAACCTGCTTAGATCAGTAAGACTTATAACTACACAACCTGCTTAACTCAGTAAGACTTAGCACTCCCCAACCTGCTTAACTCAGTAAGGCTTAGGACTCCCCAACCTGCTTAACTCAGTAAGACTTAGAACTCCCCAACCTGCTTAACTCAGTAAGACTTAGAACTCCCCAACCTTCTTAAATCAGTAAGACTTAGGACTCCCCAACCTGCATAACTCAGTAATACTTAAAACTCCCCAACCTGCCTAACTCAGTAAGATGTAGAACTCCCCAACCTGCTTAACTCAGTAAGACTTAGGACTCCTCAACCTGCTTAACTCAGTAAGACTTAGGACTCCCCAACCTGCTTAACTCAGTAAGACATAGGACTCCCCAACCTGCTTAATTCAGTAAGACTTAGGACTCCACAACCTGCTCAACTCAGTAAGACTTAGTACTCCACAACCTGCCTAATGCAGTCAGACTTAGAACTCCGCAACCTGCTTAACTCAGTAAGACTGAGGACACCCCAACCTGCTTAACTCAGTAAGACTTAGGACTCCCCACCTGCTTAACTCAGTAAGACTTAAAACTCCCCAACCTGCTTAACTCAGTAAGACTAAGAACTCCCCAACCTTCTTAAATCAGTAAGACTTAGGACTCCCCAACCTGCTTAACTCAGTAAGACTTAAAACTCCCCAACCTGCCTAACTCAGTAAGATGTAGAACTCCCCAACCTGCTTAACTCAGTATGACTTAGAACTCTCCAACCTGCCTAATTCAGTAAGAATTAGGATTCCCCAACCTGCATAACTCAGTAAGACTTAGAACTCCCCAACCTGCTAAACTCAGTAAGACGTAGGTCTCCCCAACCTGCTTAACTCAGTAAGACTTAGGACTCCCCAAACTGCTTAACTCAGTAAGACTTAGGACTCCCCAACCTGCTTAACTCAGTAAAACCTAGGACTTCCTAACCTGCTGAACTCAGTAAGACTTAGGACTCCCCAACCTGCTTAACTCAGTAAGACTTAGAACTCCACAACCTGCTTAACTCAGTAAGGCTTAGGACTCCCCAACCTACTTAATTCAGTAAGACTTAGAACTCAGCAACCTGCTTAACTCAGTAAGACTTAGGACTCCCCAACCTGCTAGAACTCCCCAACCTGCTTAACTCAGTAAGACTTAGGACTCCCCAACCTGCTTAACTCAGTAAGACTTATGACTCCCCAACCTGCTTAACTCAGTAAGACTTAAGACTCCACAACCTGCTTAACTCGGTAAGACTGAGGACTCCCCAACCTGCCTAACTCAGTAATACTTAGGACTCCACAACCTGCCTAACTCAGTAAGACTTAGGACTCCCTAACCTGCTTAACTCAGTAAGACTTAGGACCCCAAAACCTGCCTAAATCAGTAAAACTTAGAACTCTCCAACCTGCCCAACTCAGTAAGACTTAGGACTCCCCAACCTGCTTAACTCAGTAAGACTAGGGCTCTCCAACCTGCTTAATTCAGTAAGACTAGGAACCTGCCAAACTCGGTAAGACTTAGGACTCCCCAACCTGTTTAACTCAGTAAGACTTAGAACTCCCCAACCTGTTTAATTCAGTAAGACTTAGGTCTCTCCAAACTGCTTAACTCAATAAAACTTAGAACTCCCCATCCTGCTTAACTCAGTAATAGTTATAACTCCCCAACCTGCCTAACTCAGTAAGAATTAGAACACCCCAACCTGCTTAACTCAGTAAGACTTAAAACTCCCCAACCTGCCTAACTCTGTAAGATGTAGAACTCCCCCAACCTGCCTAATTCTGTAAGACTTAGAACTCCCCAACCTGCCTAACTCAGTAAGACTTAGGACTCCCCAACCTGCTTAACTCAGTAAGACTAGGGCTCTCCAGCCTGCTTAATTCGGTAAGACTAGGACTCAACAACCTGCCAAACTCAATAAGACTTAGGACTCCCCAACCTGCCTAACTCAGTAAGACTTAGAACTCCCCAACCTGTTTAACTCAGTAAGACTTAGAACTCCCTAACCTACCTAACTCAGTAAGACTTAGGACTTCCCAACCTGCTTAACTCAGTAAGACTTAGAAGTCCCCAACCTGCTTACTCAGTAAGGCTTAGAACTCCCCAACCTGCTTAACTCAGTAAGACTTAGGTCTCCCCAACCTGCATAACTCAGTAAAAGTTAGAACTCCCCATACTGCTTAACTCAGTAATAGTTAGAACTCCCCAACCTGCCTAACTGAGTAAATATTAGGTCTCCCAAAACTGCTTAACTCAGTACGACTGAGAACTCCCCAACATGCTTAACTTAGTAAGATGTAGAACAACCCAACCTGCTTAACTCAGTATGACTTAGAACTCCCCAACCTGCCTAACTCAGTAAGAATTAGAACTCCCCAACCTGCCTAACTCAGTAAGACTTAGAACTCCCCAACCTGCTAAACTCAGTTAGACTTAGACCTCTCCAACCTGCTTAACTCAGTAAGACTTAGCACTCCCCAGCCTGCTTAACTCAGTAAGATTTAGAACTCCGAAACCTGCTTAACTCAGTAAGACTTAGGACTCCCCAACCTGCTTAACTCAGTAAGACTTAGAACTCCACAACCTGCTTAACTCAGTAAGACTTAGGACTCCCCAGCCTGCTTAACTCAGTAAGATTTAGAACTCCGCAACCTGCTTAACTCAGTAAGACTTGGGACTCCTTAACCTGCTTAACTCAGTAAGACTAGGGCTCTCCAACCTGCTTAATTCAGTAAGACTAGGACTCCACAACCTGCCAAAATCGGTAAGACTTAGGACTCCCCAACCTGCTTAACTCAGTAAGACTTAGAACTCCCCCAACCTGCTTAACTCAGTAAGACTATGAACTCCCTAACCTACCTAACTCAGTAAGACTTAGGACTCCCCAACATGCTTAACTCAGTAAGACTTAAAACTCCCCAACCTGCTTACTCAGTAAGGCTTAGAACTCCCCAACCTGCTTAACTCAGTAAGACTTAGGTCTCCCCAACCTGCTTAACTGAGTAAAACTTAGAACTCCCCAACCGGCTTAACTCAGTAATAGTTAGAACTCCCCAACCTGCCTAACTGAGTAAAACTTAGGTCTCCCCAACCTGCTTAACTCAGTAAGACTGAGAACTCCCCAACCTGCTTAACTTAGTAAGATGTAGAACTCCCCAACCTGCTTAACTCAGTACGACTTAGAACTCCCCAACCTGCCTAACTCAGTAAGAATTAGAACTCCCCAACCTGCTTAACTCAGCAAGACTTAAAACTCCCCAACCTGCCTAACTCAGTAAGATGTAGAACTCCCCAACCTGCCTAACTCATTATGACTTAGAACTCCCCAACCTGCCTAACTCAGTAAGAATTAGAACTCCCTAACCTGCTTAACTCAGTAAGACATAAAACACCCCAACCTGCCTAACTCAGTAAGATGTAGAACTCCCCAACCTGCTTAACTCATTATGACTTAGAACTCCCCAACCTGCCTAACTCAGTAAGAATTAGAACTCCCCAACCTGCCTAACTCAGTTAGACTGAGAACTCCCCAACCTGCTAAACTCAGTTAGACTGAGAACTCTCCAACCTGCTCACCTCAGTAAGACTTAGGACTCCCCAACCTGCTTAACTCAGTAAGACTTAGAACTCCAAAACCTGCTTAACTCAGTAAGACTTAGGACTCCCCAGCCAGCTTAACTTAGTAAGATTTAGAACTCTGCAACCTGCTTAACTCAGTAAGACTTAGGACTCCCCAACCTGCTAGAACTTCCCAACCTCCTTAACTCAGTAAAACTTAGGACTCCCCAACCTGGTTAACTCAGTAAGACTTAAGACTCCACAACCAGCTTAACTCAGTAAAACTTAGGACTCCCCAACCTGCTTAACTCAGTAAGACTTAGAACTCCACTACCTGCTTAACTCAGTAAGACTTAGAACTCCCCATCCTGCTTAACTCAGTAATAGTTAGAACTCCCCAACCTGCCTAACTGAGTAAAACTTAGGTCTCCCCAACCTGCCTAACTCAGTAAGAATTAGAACTCCCCAACCTGCCTAACTCAGTAAGATGTAGAACTCACCAACCTCCTTAACTCAGTATGACTTAGAACTCCCCAACCTGCTTAACTCAGTAAAACTTAGAACTCCCCATCCTGTTTAACTCAGTAATAGTTAGAACTCCCCAACCTGCCTAACTGAGTAAAACTTAGGTCTCCCCAACCTGCTAAACTCAGTAAGACTTAGAACTCCCCAACCTCCTTAACTTAGTAAGATGTAGAACTCCCCAACCTGCTTAACTCAGTATGACTTAGAACTCCCCAAACCGCCTAACTCAGTAAGAATTAGAACTCCCCAACCTGCTTAACTCAGTAAGACTTAAAACTCCCCAACCTGCCTAACTCAGTAAGATGTACAACTCCCCAACCTGCTTAACTCAGTAAGACTTAGAACTCCCCAACCTGCATAAATTAGTAAGACTCAGAACTTCCCAACCTGCTAACTCAGTATGACTTAGAACTCCCCAACCTGCTTAAATCAGTAAGACTTAACACTCCCCAACCTGCATCAATCAGTAAGACTTAGAACTCTCCAACCTGCATCAATCAGTAAGACTTAGAACTCCCCAACCTTCTTCAATCAGTAAGACTTAGGACTCCCCAACCTGCCTAACTCAATAAGACTTAGGAATCCCAACCTCCTTAACTCAGTATGACTTAGAACTCCGCAACCTGCTAACTCAGTATGACTTAGAACTCCCCAACCTGCTTAAATCAGTAAGACTTAGAACTCCCCAACCTGCATCAATCAGTAAGACTTAGAACTCCCCAACCTGCTAAACTCAGTAAGACTTAGAACTCCCCAACCTTCTTCAATCAGTAAGACTTAGGACTCCCCAACTTGCCTAACTCAATAAGACTTAGGAATCCCAACCTGCTTAACTCAGTATGACTTCATACTCCACAACCTGCCTAACTCAGTAAGACTTAGAACTCCCCAACCTTCTTAACTCAGTAAGACTTAGGACTCCCCAACCTGCATAACTCAGTAAGACTTAAAACTCCCCAACCTGCCTAACTCAGTAAGATGTAGAACTCCCCAACCTGCTTAACTCAGTAAGACTTAGGACTCCCCAATGTGCTTAACTCAGTAAGACATAGGACTTCCCAACCTGCTTAATTCAGTAAGACTTAGGACTCCACAACCTGCTCAACTCAGTAAGACTTAGTACTCCACAACCTGCCTAATGCAGTCAGACTTAGAACTCCGCAACCTGCTTAACTCAGTAAGACTTAGGACACCCCAACCTGCTTAACTCAGTAAGACTTAGGACTCCCCACCTGCTTAACTCAGTAAGACTTAGAACTCCCCAACCTGCTTAACTCAGTAAGACTTAGAACTCCCCAACCTTCTTAAATCAGTAAGACTTAGGACTCCCCAACCTGCTTAACTCAGTAAGACTTAAAATTCCCCAACCTGCCTAACTCAGTAAGATGTAGAACTCCCCAACCTGCTTAACTCAGTATGACTTAGAACTCTCCAACCTGCCTAATTCAGTAAGAATTAGGATTCCCCAACCTGCATAACTCAGTAAGACTTAGAACTCCCCAACCTGCTAAACTCAGTAAGACGTAGGACTCCCCAACCTGCTTAACTCAGTAAGACTTAGGACTCCCCAACCTGCTTAACTCAGTAAGACTTAGGACTCCACAACCTGCTTAACTCAGTAAAACCTAGGACTTCCCAACCTGCTGAACTCAGTAAGACTTAGGACTCCCCAACCTGCTTAACTCAGTAAGACTAAGAACTCCACAACCTGCTTAACTCAGTAAGGCTTAGGACTCCCCAACCTACTTAATTCAGTAAGACTTAGAACTCAGCAACCTGCTTAACTCAGTAAGACTTAGGACTCCCCAACCTGCTAGAACTCCCCAACCTGCTTAACTCAGTAAGACTTAGGACTCCCCAACCTGCTTAACTCAGTAAGACTTATGACTCCCCAACCTGCTTAACTCAGTAAGACTTAAGACTCCACAACCTGCTTAACTCGGTAAGACTGAGGACTCCCCAACCTGCCTAACTCAGTAATACTTAGGACTCCACAACCTGCCTAACTCAGTAAGACTTAGGACTCCCTAACCTGCTTAACTCAGTAAGACTTAGGACCCCACAACCTGCCTAAATCAGTAAGACTTAGAACTCTCCAACCTGCCTAACTCAGTAAGACTTAGGACTCCCCAACCTGCTTAACTCAGTAAGACTAGGGCTCTCCAACCTGCTTAATTCAGTAAGACTAGGAACCTGCCAAACTCGGTAAGACTTAGGACTCCCCAACCTGTTTAACTCAGTAAGACTTAGAACTCCCCAACCTGTTTAATTCAGTAAGACTTAGGTCTCTCCAAACTGCTTAACTCAATAAAACTTAGAACTCCCCATCCTGCTTAACTCAGTAATAGTTAGAACTCCCCAACCTGCCTAACTGAGTAAAACGTAGGTCCCCCTAACCTGCTTAACTCAGTAAGACTTAGAACTCCCCAACCTGCTTAACTTAGTAAGATGTAGAACTCCCCAACCTGCTTAACTCAGTATGACTTAGAACTCCCCAACCTGCCTAACTCAGTAAGAATTAGAACTCCCCAACCTGCCTAACTCAGTAAGACTTAAAACTCCCCAACCTGCCTAACTCTGTAAGATGTAGAACTCCCCAACCTGCTTTACTCAGTATGACTTAGAACTCCCCAACCTGCCTAACTCAGTAAAAATTAGAACTCCCCAACCTGCTTAACTCAGTAAGACTTAAAACTCCCCAACCTTCTTAACTCAGTAAGACTTAGAACTCCCCAACCTGCCTAACTCAGTAAGACTTAGGACTCCCCAACCTGCTTAACTCAGTAAGACTAGGGCTCTCCAGCCTGCTTAATTCGGTAAGACTAGGACTCCACAACCTGCCAAACTCGATAAGACTTAGGACTCCCCAACCTGCCTAACTCAGTAAGACTTAGAACTCCCCAACCTGTTTAACTCAGTAAGACTTAGAACTCCCTAACCTACCTAACTCAGTAAGACTTAGGACTTCCCAACCTGCTTAACTCAGTAAGACTTAGAACTCCCCAACCTGCTTACTCAGTAAGGCTTAGAACTCCCCAACCTGCTTAACTCAGTAAGACTTAGGTCTCCCCAACCTGCTTAACTCAGTAAAAGTTAGAACTCCCCATCCTGCTTAACTCAGTAATAGTTAGAACTCCCCAACCTGCCTAACTGAGTAAATCTTAGGTCTCCCAAAACTGCTTAACTCAGTACGACTGAGAACTCCCCAACCTGCTTAACTTAGTAAGATGTAGAACAACCCAACCTGCTTAACTCAGTATGACTTAGAACTCCCCAACCTGCCTAACTCAGTAAGAATTAGAACTCCCCAACCTGCTTAACTCTGTAAGACTTAAAACTCCCCAATCTGCCTAACTCAGTAAGATCTAGAACTCCCCAACCTGCTTAACTCAGTATGACTTAGAACTCCCCAACCTGCCTAACTCAGTAAGAATTAGAACTCCCGAACCTGCCTAACTCAGTAAGACTTAGAACTCCCCAACCTGCTAAACTCAGTTAGACTTAGACCTCTCCAACCTGCTTAACTCAGTAAGACTTAGGACTCCCCAGCCTGCTTAACTCAGTAAGATTTAGAACTCCGCAACCTGCTTAACTCAGTAAGACTTAGGACTCCCCAACCTGCTTAACTCAGTAAGACTTAGAACTCCACAACCTGCTTAACTCAGTAAGACTTAGGACTCCCCAGCCTGCTTAACTCAGTAAGATTTAGAACTCCGCAACCTGCTTTACTCAGTAAGACTTAGGACTCCACAACCTGCTAAACTCAGTAAGACTAGGGCTCTCCAACCTGCTTAATTCAGTAAGACTAGGACTCCACAACCTGCCAAAATCTGTAAGACTTAGGACTCCCCAACCTGCTTAACTCAGTAAGACTTAGAACTCCCCAACCTGCTTAACTCAGTAAGACTACGAACTCCCTAACCTACCTAACTCAGTAAGACTTAGGACTCCCCAACATGCTTAACTCAGTAAGACTTAGAACTCCCCAACCTGCTTACTCAGTAAGGCTTAGAACTCCCCAACCTGCTTAACTCAGTAAGACTTAGGTCTCCCCAACCTGCTTAACTCAGTAAAACTTAGAACTCCCCAACCGGCTTAACTCAGTTATAGTTAGAACTCCCCAACCTGCCTAACTGAGTAAAAGTTAGGTCTCCCCAACCTGCTTAACTCAGTAAGACTGAGAACTCCCCAACCTGCTTAACTTAGTAAGATGTAGAACTCCCCAACCTGCTTAACTCAGTACGACTTAGAACTCCCCAACCTGCCTAACTCAGTAATAATTAGAACTCCCCAACCTGCTTAACTCAGTAAGACTTAAAACTCCCCAACCTGCCTAACTCAGTAAGATGTAGAACTCCCCAACCTGCCTAACTCATTATGACTTAGAACTCCCCAACCTGCTTAACTCAGTAAGATTTAGAACTCCACAACCTGCTTAAAGCAGTAAGGTTTTGGACTCTACATTTTTTTCATATTTATATCTTTATAAGGATGGGAATATAAATATGACAAAAAATCCAGTTTTAAGGGAAAAAATAAGAAAGAGTGAGGAAAGGTATGTCATTCATGCACACCAAAGAGCTAGTCTCTGGTTGCATCATATACATTTTGAAGGTTCAGGATTGTATATAAATTAAAGAAAAACATACTGACAATTGCATAAGTAATTGCTACACTATTATCACCATTTTACATATCAAAGATGAAGAAGAAAACAAACATGAAAAAAAGAAGCTTATTTGTATCAAAGTGACACATATTAGATTATTACATAAAAACTGGACACTTCCTGTCAAATGTTACAGAATGACTTGTTTTGTATATAAATGAAAGGTGAGAAGATGAAGCCTGATTTAATTTAACAGTAACCAGAAGCTGTAAGATACCATGTAAGAGACAGCAGATGCTCATTAAGCAAGTGTAGAACATATTATAACAAACCACTTGTCAATTCCCTATCATTCAAGCTGCTACACATTTTCTTTATAATTTTTTTTAAATGTTATTTGAATGAAACTTGGCTAAAATACGCAGACGGATGAAGTTGTTTATAGAAAGTATATTTTAGCCGCTTTATATTAAATGTTGAAAATGACAGAAACATGAGTGAACATGTAAAAAGTAAGTTTATTATTAAAAAAAAACACTACTTTAATCTGAATTTCTATTACGAGATTTATACATACTCATCTATTTCTCTGGGAACATTCAAACTTAAAGTCAAGTCTTTTCCAATCAAGTATCTTCATTTTCGGTGAATTATTTCAGGTTTATAAAAGCAAAACAGTTGAAAGTCTTTTGAAATAAAGCGCATCCATTGTAAGGGTAGTAAAGACACTTCTCGCATCTGCGAGGTTGATCCCACTGGAAGCTTGACTTGTCAAGTGAGAAAGTGTTGATTCTTATGGATGGTGTGAGGTGTACAGTACTGGTTCTACCCAGGAAATATGGGGTCTGCTACTACCACAAAAAAATGACCGTCATATATGCCCGAACATATGCTAAAAATGACGTAAAATACCATTCAAACAAAACACTTTAAACAATTAATAGATTGCTCTTATTAACGCATTTCGTAATTTTGCTTTCCATTCTAAATGGATCACATATAAGGGGACATCTTCCTTAAATTCCCTTAAATTGACATATTATATGTTTTTTCTCTCAATTGGTAGAGGTTTAAGTAAGCATTGCCTTGTAACCAATGCAGTTCCAAATGTGGCAAGAAACCACTGTTAACCCTTAACCCACTACATCTATATAATGGACTGTTCTTTCTTTGAATTAAGACCATTCCATTTATGTGACAAAGGGGTTTCCGCAGGTTGATCTGGGTTTACAATGGACGCAAAATATATTATAGTCGTGCTTAGCGGGTTAAGGGTTAATGAGACCTTGAGCAAGTCAACTCCCGCTGCTGGGATACTGTACCCTTGCTATGTCCTTATGTTTGTTCATGTGTTCTAATACTAAAGACAACTCAAGCAATCCTCAAATAAATAGTCTGCATTAAGTCCCCTTTGAATTATTGACATCAAACATGTGGTTCAAAACTATTTGGAAAAAGACTGATAACAAATTTTGTTTTTTATTCTGATTACAAAACATTTGTTTGTTTTTATTGGGTTTTACGTGATTTTCAATACATGTAAGGTTTTGACTTACAGAATTTGACTTACAGAATTCTATACCTTTTGTAAGCTATTCGCTTCTAAGGTACTTCTTGATTGACTTCCTGGGTAGAACCAGTACTAAGCAATGCAGATAAAGTGTCTTGCTCAGGGACACAATGCATATGGTTATGGCGGGGATCGAACCCATGACGTTTGGATCATGGGTCCAACGCTCTACCACCAGACCACAGCGCTCCACAAATGTGGCAAGAAACCACTGTTAACCCTTGGTATTTTTTTGTGGTGGAGGCAGACCACCCACTTTTCCTGGGTAGAACCAGAACTGTACAATTCGCACCATCTGTAAGAATTGATATTTCATATTAAAAGAAACTATGACAACGAGACGATGGGGATGTCAACGAGTCAGTCAGATGGGGATGTTAGTCACATGAGAACTGGAATTTATTCTCCAGGCACATATATATGTTCAATAGAAAAAACAAGGTGACTATTTATTCCTCTGTACCCTCTCCCTCTGTGAGTGGCTCTAAATAACCTTAAACCAGTGTTAACCAGAACTATCACTGAAGGTGATAAATACCCCCCACAAACAATTCTGTAGTAAGATCAATGGCAATACTGTGCATGGCACTGAGTGAGCATCACTAAAATTATATCACGCACATGTACACTTCATGTTTATTACAAAGTTTCAATTCAATATCTTCCAAACTGTAAAAGTATTTTACTCCACAACATTGCAATTTTGACTAAGTGCAAGGTCAATGACTCTGCATGGAATTGACTGAGATGATACGCACATCAACACTTCAAGCTGATCACATATACAAAATATTTAGTATTTCGCTCTACAAGATTGCAATTTTGACTAAGTGCAAGGTCAATAACTCTGCACGGAACTGACAGAGATGAAATTGTGACACACACATCTTACACTTCATGTTGATCATTATACAAAGTTTCAATTTAATATCTTGAAAACTGTTGAAGTATTTCGCTCTACAAAATTGCGAATGATGAATATAGCAATTTTGACTAAATGCAAGGGCAGTAACTGTGCATAGAATTGACCGAGCCAAATCAAATTGTGTTGCGCATATCTACACTTCATGTTGATCACATATACAAATTCTGGAAAACTGTAGAAGTAGTTCGCTCCACAAGATTGCATATGCTGAATATAGCAATTTTGAATAAGTGCAAGTCATGGAATAGACCGAGCCAACTAAAATTGTGTCACACGCACATGTACACTTCATGTTCATCATGTATATTAAGTTTCAAATCAATATCTGCAAGACTGTAAAATTAGTTCGCTCCACAAGATTCAACAGACCGACCTACCGCCCGCCTGACCGACAGACCGCCCGCCGCAGTGGCTCCTACATACCCCTCTCAAACTTCGTTTGCCAGGGTATAATAACAAAATGTCCTATCCAGCCTCAACAAAGCCTCAACATAATAATTATATACCCGAAACACAAATATGCCCATCAGAGTTATCTCCCATAAACTGTACAACATTTTAAAGACAGTTCAAGCTTCTTGCATTGTATCACTGTATTTCACGGTAGTCTACTCGGTTACAACGTGAGCAGACTTTTGACGAATTTTGATACGGACTCAAGGTGATGCCAGAGAAGAGTTAGTGTGTTAAGAAGTGGATATTTTGCCAAATATAGAACAGTGAATACATTCTTCTGAATTTATTTTAAAGGAAAAAACATAAATATACCGTGCTGGTAATTGTTTGTCTCACTTCCATTGTATTAGTGAAATATGAGGCATTAATATAGCAAAAAGGTTCACTGCATATGCATTTATATAGAAAAAGAAACACCCGTTTGATTAGAACATGTTAATTTCCTCCTATTATTTCTAAACACAATATTGATATTATAACGTTTTCAACATAAATAATGGTTAATCGTGTTTACATATGAAATAATAATCGTTAATAAAATTTGCAAAAATGCTACGGATTTTTGTTGATGTTGAAAATTGTGTTACGGACTTTACTTGCAGGTTACGGACTTTTGACCCAATGTAATTGTCCTGAGGGAAATTTTTCGATAATTATCAATGAAACTCATTTTTGGAAATGTATCTGTGATAGACAGTGATGATCAGAACGAAAATACATTAAGTACTGATGTGAGTGTAGATTTTAATAACAATGATGTCCTCATGAGTGTACCCAGAATGAAGCCGCTAAAAGAAGTTTACATGCAGCGAAGAACAATATGAAGATTCACTGTTCATCAGTTTATGACAGAAGAATAATGAACATAATACATACCGATAAGGGTGTGGAAGCAACAAACACAACCAAAAAGAAATAATAAGATAATAGAGTAGCAGACTCGGAGTTTATTGAGTCTGTTCATGAGAGGAAATGTAAGACGCAACACCTCTCACGCCCTTTACCTTAAATGGTATTTCAAGACCACCTATATTAGGCTCGTTGATCATAAAAGAACAAGTAAAAATAACATCCTATTCAACCCGTTACTATATAAAATAGACATAAGAATTCAAGAACGACAGTCAACACAAACACAAAGAAACAAAGAACAACTTTAAAGATGAATAAAAGGCAACATAAGACATCACAAACACAAAAGGGTTGGCAATAGGGCTACAGCCTCGGAACGGTCAGTGGCAAAATCCCAGGTTCATAAAACAACATATTCAATGTCATACATGTGTTCAGTGCTTTTTTCGTCAAAATGAATGCATAACAGAGACTGATTAAACCCCTAAGTGCCATTTTGTCAATTACCGTTACAAGAGGACGCCCCTATTGTCAATCTGCCTGCCCTGCCATGCCCTGCCCTGCCTGCCTGTCTCACCCGCCCTCTTTTCATTCATTCATTCATTCATTCATTCATTCAAGGGTCTTTCATTATTTCAAGGGATATTATTCTTAGAATTGTTCAAATAAATTATTTATGTATTTAACTGATAAAAATAAACTAAATGAGCCATAACACATCAAAAGAAATAACGCTGAACATATAAAATAAACGACCCAAAGAAGGTATTTCCTAACTATGGTGACACGCCAGGGATAGCCTATTTTAAACTTGACAATAAAATCAAAAAAATTCACAATGTACTGCAAAGCAAGCATTCTTGTGTAAATATCGCCGATCTGCTTCGCGGGACAGCTATTTATAACTTGGAGATTTCTCCATGGACTTTAATTTCTTGTTGTAAATTATTATTTTTAATTATTGCAGTGTATTATAGTAAACTGTTAATGTTCCATCTATATCTATGGACTATTTCATGCTTTAAATTGCTCATTTCATACTTTATTATGCCTTTTTTTTTTTTAAATTAGGCCCCAAAGCCTGATGTATTCCTTTTAAGAAAAAGAGGATGCATTATAGTTTTAAAAATGTCACAGATTTCTGGCTAGAGCGGATTTTAACTACACCTGTCAGGGGCATAGCTGGCCAATTTTAAGTTGTAGGCCCAAGCATTGAGCTAAAGTTGCAAAGTTTCCTTGGTGGGGGTGATATACAGGCATGCAGATTTTCTTTTAAATAATTAAACATACAATGGTCCATTCTGATGAGTTAGGGAGACTTTTTTGGGAAAAAACAGAACTCCCAAAATGATCTCTTTCTTTTAAAGATTTTATTGGCGAAACGTTATTCAGAACATTATTAAAAAAATCAACAATTTGGATTATTTTACAACAATACCCTTCACCCCACTTATCTTTTAGCATTTTAAGAGTTTTCATATCTAGGAAAAAGCTGTAGATCCAGGCCTGCAGTGCCTACAAGCAGTTAAGCCACAGCCTTTGGAATACCAAGTATAACTGAAAGAACACCATCTCATATCCAACCCCAACAACCTCCCAGCCCATGTCTTATTACATGTATTGATCCAATGATATCAGATATAAAAGTATTAATTTCATTTGTTTTGACCAAATGTTCCATTCTAAGATAATTCGCCAATGCCATCAATGTGATCTATCCAGATCCTGATCTTACCATTGGTAATTTACTGGAAAATCAACATTCTAAGGTCTTCATTATGTCATTATTTAAAGAAACAAATCGTCAAATTTCACTACAAAACCATTCTTCCAAACTTTATCCATGTGTTGAGATCATAAAATAAATGCATGTGGGTTGATTAAAAGTCTGGATTTATTCATGTGTACTTAAAATACCTATCTTTGTAAAAAAGAGTTAGGAGTTGCCAACTCATAATTCGATGCTTCGGCAATGATAACAATAGGGTATAGCAGGTTTGTATTATAATTTTAGATCTCGGATTTGCAACATATGTGTTACATATATACCTTATCATTAGTAGGCTTAAAAACAGTGTATATACAGTCGAACTTCGATAGCCAGAACACCAGTGATTCGAATACCATCAGTAACTCGAGCACATTTTCCGGTCCCTACACAAATCCTATATAATTCAATGTAATTTAACCTCGATTATTCAAATATTATTTCTCGAATACCCCGGCTTGCTCGAGTACCTTTTACGGTCCGAAGATCCATTTTTGTGTGAATTTAAACCTCGCTAAATCAAAGGTGATGATCCGTTGCCATGCGACGTGGGGCATATTAATTGTAATCGACGCGATTGTATTTGTTTGTAGCAAAGTTTGATCATAGTGCGAAAACAGGTTGGCTGTTAAAAGTGCGAACATTTATGATTGAAAAGCGATAACAGACAGATACAATTTATGTTAAGTGAACTTCATTTACTGTTAATTACGATAAATTAAACACGGTTGATTTTCTAATTAAATAACGTTTGTTGATTGGTTTTAATAAAAACAAGAGGTCAATGACCTTGAAGCTCTACTGATTGATTTTGATTTCAGGAAGAAGTCGCTACAGACTTGTTTTTTGAAAAATTATTTTTAGCCATGGCGGCCATCTTGAATTTCCGGCCGACCTGATATTTTGCTAGGATCAATTAGACATCAAGAGCAACAATCCTGTGAAGTTCATGAAAATCCGTCAAGTAGTTTCAGAGGAGTAGTCGCTACAAGTTTTCATTATATAATTCTATGTAAACAAAGATGGCCGCGGAAAGCCATGTTTAACATCTAATCAAAATGATTTTTGACAAAGACCAACATCATGTAATGCTGATCATTTTAGAAAAAGTCCCATATCAATATCACTTATAGTTTTCAAGAAGTAGTCGCTACAAACTTGCATTTTGAAAATCTATTTTTAGCCATGGCGGCCATCTTGAATTTCCGGCCGACCTGAAATTTTGCTAGGATCAATTAGACATCAAGAGCAACAGTTCTGTGAAGTTTCATGAAAATCCGTCAAGTAGTTTCAGAGGAGTAGTCGCTACAAGTTTTCATTATATAACTCTATGTAAACAAAGATGGCCACTGGCAGCCATGTTTAATGTTGAATCAAAATAATGTTCGACTCGGATAACCATCATGTAATGCTGATCATTTTAGAAAAAGTCCCATATCAATATCACTTATAGTTTTCAAGAAGTAGTCGCTACAAACTTGTATTTTGAAAATCTATTTTTAGCCATGGTGGCCATCTTGAATTTCCCGCCGACCTGAAATTTTGCTAGGATCAATTAGACATTAAGAGCAACATTCCTGTTAAGTTTCATGAAAATCCGCCAAGTAGTTTCAGAGGAGTAGTCGCTACAAGTTTTTATTATATAACTCTATGTAAACAAAGATGGCCACTGGCAGCCACGTTTAACGTCGAATCAAAACGATTTTTGATAAGGAGCAACATCATGTCATGCTGATCATTTTAGAAAAAGTCCCATATCAATATCACTTATAGTTTTCAAGAAGTAGTCGCTACAAACTTGTATTTTGAAAATTTATTTTTAGCCGTGGCGGCCATCTTGAATTTCCGGCCGACCTGAAATTTTGCTAGGATCATTTAGACATCAAGAGCAACATTCCTGTGAAGTTTCATGAAAATCCGTCAAGTAGTTTCAGAGGAGTAGTCGCTACAAGTTTTCATTATATAACACTATGTAAACAAAGATGGCCGCTGGCAGCCATGTTTAACGTCAAATCAAAACGATTTTCGACAAGGACCAACATCATGTCATGCTGATCATTTTAGAAAAAGTCCCATATCAATATCACTTATAGTTTTCAAGAAGTAGTCGCTACAAACTTGAATTTAAAAAATCTATTTTAAGCTTTGGCGGCCATCTTGGATTTCACATCAACATGAATTTTTGCTAGGATCAACTAGACTTCATGGGCAACATTTCTGTAAAGTTTTATGAATATCCATCCAGTAGTTTCAGAGGAGTAGTCGCTACAAATAAAAGTTAACGGACGGACGGACAGACGGACGGACGGACGGACGGACGGACAGACGGACGGACGACGGACGCCGCACCACGGCATAAGCTCTGCTGATCTCTGATCAGTAGAGCTAATAAAACAATAATTAAAATAAAGTGTGTTCACTTTTTAATTAGATAAGAGCATTTCGCGAGTGATTACTGATTAGTAATTTAATGGCTACATGTGTATATAAGGAGACGATTCTATGTACCGAAACCAGTCTTACCTTGTTCTCATTATTCGGACTTCCGGCTTGTATGTTAAAATCTATTATTGTGATATTTCTTTAAATAAATGATAAAACAAACACATTATTGCAGTTTTTCTTGTATATTCAGTGTAACAATTACATGTTATATATCCGTTATGAGGTTTAAACAAACATGCATGAACATAAAAAACATACCGAGAACGATACATCACGTACACAAGTAAAACTATTTCGGGCGATATACAAATTCGGACAGATATTTTGGTTTTTATCGTTCCCTCGATGCATCGAAGCCACCGATAGCTCGAACATATCCCTATGGTCCCGCTGACTTCGAGGTCCCGCTGACTATCGAGGTTCGACTGTATGTCGTAAAAATGTGCCTGTTGTTGGCGGGAAAATGGCTTTAAAATATTTCCAGCAGGTCTACATTGTGTCAAGAACAATACCTCGTGGGCTGGATTTGAAAAGCATCGATACTGTGAAGTATTTTGGCTACATGTTACAGTTTTGGTAGATAATTAAGTGTGATAGTAATTAGTACTAATTTGTATTAGTTAACACATGTTGGTAGAGGATAGCTTATTTTATTCTGCGATTGATATTTGTCTAGTATACTATATCAATAAACCTTATGGATATCCTACTGATGCAGACTAGAGAGATATTAACTGTCAATTACATACGTTCTTAAGGGCACTTGAGTAAGGCAGCATCTTTTAAGGTCTATTGCCTAATACTTCACGTTAATTTATGTATATTGCATAAGTTTTTAAGGTTAGTTGTGTAATGATTTAAGGTATATTAGATAATCTGTTATGCAGAACACTTTCCTGATAAGAGGCTCTCCTAGGTACCTATTATATGAGATGGTATAAATTAATAGGGTTAGTCTTGATTGTTATTTTAGGTTTAAGTTACATGATATAATACTTTAGGTTAGTTAATGTAAACATTTCGGGTTTTAAGGTGAGTTACATAATTTGTTTAGGTATTTCAGTATATATATAGAGCTACAAATTAGATAGGAGGGAGAACATGTGGAACATAGAGAACGTTAGGAAGGAACATTAAGGTTTTGGTTTCTTGAGTGTTAGTTTAGGCCATTAGACATTTTATCTTTCGAATCATACACTTCTAAAACATGAAATTGCATTCTTAATAAATTCTAATTAAATAGTTTGATTGTGGAAATGAATATTTGTGGTGAAATGACTATGTAACTAATAAAAGTATATAGAAGAACTTTGCATTTATACTTTCTTACAACACCTACTTATTCAACTAAGCGGGGACTTGACAATAATATTTAAAGGGCCATAGGCCCGCATTTTCAATGTGTTTTTTTCAAGATCCTAACACCAGGTTTTCATCTCACACAATATAAACATGCTGGAAATGTTTTATTTCTTATCTAACATGGAATTTTATGAATTTATACACAATTAATCAAGAGATACAACTAAATTCTCCCAACTTACAGATTATGCAGCTTTCTCAACATCAAACAGCTTTATCCTATGTTTAATAAGTTATTGGAAAAGAACGTTGCTTTCAAAAAATAAATAAGATTGCAATTTGTTTTACATGTTTATTCACATTTAAAGAGTGCCTATGGGTCCTTCTTAAAATTGACAAAAAATCAGATATTATTTTCTAAAGGGTTTAAACATGCTGAATGAGCCTAGAAATGATCCATTATTTATCATGTCGACCTGCATAAATCTGCCGAGAAACAGGGTGCCGGAGATAAAACCTTATCTTGGCAGTTACGTTCCTATCCCGCAAGGTGCACGTCTTTTGATGACGTCAGGGTATATTTGATGACGTCTGGGTATTTTTGAACGGAAAAAATGGGAAGAAAACGGAAAAAAGGTAATTTAAATGATTTTAAACGATCAACATGATAAATAGAATATCATGTTAGTGCCTGATCATATCGCATTCAGGTTCAGCACGAAAAAATGAAGCCCTCGGCACAGCCTCGGACGTCATTTTTTTCTCAGCCTCACCTGATAAACTGAATAGGATAAGGCACTAACATGATATTCTCTATATACATGTACATGGCAATTCATATGAGCTATCCTAGGTTATGCACAGGTTTTTTATGCATCAATCATTTTACACCCAATTTCAATATTTGCCGGCAAATACCATAAAGGCATATATGTAAGATAGATACATATGTGTAGTTTCTTTAATAAAATGTTATGTTGGTGCCGTGCATTAAACGAGTGAATCAGTGAGCTGGGGAACGAATCATTTTGGCGGGAAAACTCTGCGGCACCACCAAGTTCAGGAACCAGCCATTGATTATTGGAGTGTATTTTCAGAACACACTTTACAGTATAAAGATATATAGTACATACAAGCTATCTGCATGAATGAATGGTGTTTTACGACACGTCGACACATAAATAGGTCATATTGTGCTGCAAAAAATGATGAATGATGATGAAATGAAGGATTAATTAAAAATCAATGTAAATATATAAAGATATAACTATTTACAAGTAAGGGATGATATGGTAGTAATATAAACTATATATGTAAATCAACAAATGTCCGAAAACGGGTATATAAAGAAGTAAATATATACAAGAACATATTATAATGATTTATATAGTCTGACTTCCTTCAGGAAATCTAAAACTAGTCTAAAATCTATAGTATTAAATAACTCGGTCATAGTATTAACATCGTAGTACCTTTGACGCATAGGATCAAAGTCTACACATTCCAGCAATATGTGTATGAAATACTGTATATGAAAAGGACAATACTGAATTTCCATATTTAATTATGTTAGTCTTGCATGCTTTTTCTGAAAATCGCCACAGTACAAACTGCGATCAGTTATTTATCAGACTATTATTGTGTTATATTCCTACCTTTTTCAACATTTTCTTGTCCAATATCTATGGTGTACTTAAATGTTAGACCAGAACAATATGGTGCCAACACCATATTTCAATTGATATGAAACTTTTATCATGAACTGGAACATTTTAAATTGTTAAATTTAAGAGATAACCATGCTAAGATTTTCAATCTGGGACGGTTTGTGAGTGGTTTTACAGTTTGAGATTTTCGTTCTATTTCGATGCGGTAATCAGCTAGGAGCCGTAAAACTTAATTATCAGACTGTATAACCAACCACATACCGTCCCAGATTGAAAATCTTAGCATGTTTTTTTTCTTCAATTCTAACGTTTTATCATTAACGTGCCAGAATGTAAGGCATATCATGCATACACACTTGTTTTTTTCTACGTAAACTCAAATTAATCGGTAGTGGCATTTTGTTGACGTCATCTAATGACTTCGTTCGTTACAACGTAATATGTGATGTCACATATTTTTTAGATTGTACCCGGTAAATAATAGGCAGAATAGTGAGGCTGTTTCATTGTTGACAAGAAATGTGTTGGCACTTATAAACATGACTATCTGGAAGTCCTTGTCAAAGAAAATGCATTTTACGGTCGTAAATTTGAGACGTTAGCCAATGGAGTAATGCGTTACATTATAATTGCATTAGAATGTTCAATTATTCTCGAAAAATACTCTTTTTAAAACGATGTCTAAGTAACGGTTTATAAATGAAATCAAGACGTCTCGGGAGGTATTGATTGGATATTTAATACCTCTTCAATAATCAATCAGCACCGAGTATTTCTATAAACCATGCCAGGTATGTCTTTATGAACCCTTCTATGACAAAACGAAATTAGGATTTTTTTTTTTTTAATTTTCCATGGGGATTTAAGAGATAACCATGATAAGAATTTCAATCTGGGACGGTATGTAAGTGATTTTACGGTCTGAAATTTCGTATTACGGTGACGCATTAGCGGAGCCGTAAAACGTAATTTCAGACCATAAAACCAACCACATATTGTCCCAGATTGAAAATCTTAACACGGTTTTCTTGATTCTAATGATTTTCCATTCAAATGCTACAAATATAAAATAAAATCATACATACACACTTATTTTTCTATGAAAACTCGAATTCACAGATGCCAGCATTTTGTTGATGTCATCCAATGACGACATCATCCAATGACGTCGTTTGTATCAATGTTATGTGACGTCACATATTTTTCAGACGGTAAATCGGGGGTTTTACGGTCGCAAATTGGGACGTTAGCCAATGGAACAACGTGTTACTTAATAGTTGCATTAGAATGTCTGTTTTACCTCCTACCAAGTTTAAACTGAACATTTCATTCTCTTTTCCTATCCGATGAAAAAAATAAATTGCTTTTTCAAATTATTTGTTTCCTCCTCCTATGGCTACTCTCTGCCAGTAAAAAAAATAAAGGCCTAAGGCACCATTGTATTGACAAGAAGACAGCTGAACAAGCTTGAAACATTATCGTGCAATAAGGTTAATCATATTCGGGTCATGGCGACCTTGACCTTTGAAATACTGCTCCAAAATAAATATAGGTCATTCTCCCACCTTGGACAATCTACCCATGAAGTTTGATTACTTTATCACAAATTGTTTTAAAGTTATGGAACGAAAACCAACTCGTTTACGAACAGACAGACAGAGTTATTATAACCACAGAACTCCATATGCAAGGCCCTAATAATTATTTGAAAATTACTTCTTGATTTTATAACATCAATAATATACGGATCTATAAACCTAGTGAAGAAAGTTAGAAACATTGACAACTCTCGATTTTATTACCTTTTATTTACCTTTAATTTAATTATATGCAAGCAGACTAGGTTTAAAGTCAAAATGACACTAAATCAAAATGACACTAAATCCAAAGGCTTATTTTAATACTTGATAAATACTTCAAAATTGCTATGTGTCCCTAAAAAGTAGGCAGACAACTTTGAAAAATATGTCTACTGGTAAGTGTATTCCATATATATATAGTTCCTATCGAAAACCCCTGAAAAACATGAAACCTTGAACAGCCTCCATCTGTGACGAAACACAAGAAAAAAAGAAGTACGTCAATTCTTAGCAACAGCTGTCAATTATACTTATTGCATGGACAATGGTCTTAAATATCTAAATGTTGATTTTACCTACACAGGGACAGACTGTTGCCAAGGACTGTTCAATATAGATAAAACTGTTGCATACCTGAATTCAGAAAACAGTCCCACATGTCGCTGCACGTGCGGCATCTTATCAAATTACGGTGGCAACATCTGAGCCGTCAACACAATCAGAGTTGCTCAGAGGCTTGCAGCTGGTCTTGGTGTTCGATAGGCAGCATATACCTATCTCGTAACAGATGGTTGTTATCAACTGGTCTCTATATCCACAATCTTTAATGTAGGAAACAACACAGGCAGTTATTATATTGATAAAGCCAACAAGGATAAATAAATATATTTATTGTATACTTTCATATTGTCCCGTTTAGTTTGCATTGAGCTAAGCGTGCAATATTCTACGATATTGCACGCATTGATATTGCACGGGAACTTTTGCTCGTGCTTGCTAAGAGCCGCGAAATAGAAATAAGGAACTACTTTCAAATAAAAATAACGGAATCCTTCCTATAGTGTCAACAAAAAAATACGAGTTTTTTTTCAACCTTTTATGGCAAAAATTGATAAAATAATTCAAATGGTCACTCACCCACTGTTTTTAACGTTATCGAATGGTAAACAAACTACAGAAAATCGCTTGATGTTTTTAATGACGTCATCCGACGTCGACGTCGTTTTCGCGCAAAATAATCATCCACACAAAATGAAACTGAATGGCAAGATAGGAATTCCATCAAAAGCTATAAAAATAACACAAATACAATGAAAAGTAATAGTCATACAATTAACATTGATCAAAAACAATATGAAAGTATACAATAAAAAGGTTATTGAATTTTTATGGCTAAATATTACTTGGAACTCGTTGTTTTGGCGCAGGACGACGAGCTTGCGAGTCGTCCTGCGCCAAAACAACGAGATCCAAGTAATATTTAGCCATACAAATGCAATAACCTATAATATTAAAAGGCAAACACAAATATTGCTTTTTTTATTTATATATTCAACTGCCTCGTTTACATATTTGTGCTAGTTTTGCACTTACTGATCATCGTGACCTAAATAATGTCTGCCGTAACCGCATTTTCATTAATAATATGCAATGTGGGGTTAGTACAACACTAGTGCATTAGAATGATAGAGGAACAATAAACCTTAGTACAACACTAGTGCATTAGAATGATAGAGGAACAATAAACCTTAGTACAACACTAGTGCATTAGAATGATAGAGGAACAATAAACCTTTGTACAACACTAGTGCATTAGAATGATAGAGGAACAATAAACCTTAGTACAACACTAGTGCATTAGAATGATAGAGGAACAATACACCTTAGTACAACACTAGTGCATTAGAATGATAGAGGAACAATAAACCTTAGTACAACACTAGTGCATTAGAATGATAGAGGAACAATAAACCTTAGTACAACACTAGTGCATTAGAATGATAGAGGAACAATAAACCTTTGTACAACACTAGTGCATTAGAATGATAGAGGAACAATAAACCTTAGTACAACACTAGTGCATTAGAATGATAGAGGAACAATAAACCTTAGTACAACACTAGTGCATTAGAATGATAGAGGAACAATAAACCTTTGTACAACACTAGTGCATTAGAATGATAGAGGAACAATAAACCTTAGTACAACACTAGTGCATTAGAATGATAGAGGAACAATAAACCTTAGTACAACACTAGTGCATTAGAATGATAGAGGAACAATAAACCTTAGTACAACACTAGTGCATTAGAATGATAGAGGAACTAGTGCACACACTTTGCCAGAGATAAATATCATTCCTAGAAAAGATAGTGGTGGAGCCAGAGGAGCCAGAGGAACCAATAATTTTCTCTAGCTAGTGGTGGAACCAAAGGTTCTGTAAGGGGAACCAATGCTATGCTCTAGCTAGTAGCGGAATTAGCGGATCTGCAAGGGGAACCAATGCTCTCATTATTGGTGGAACACAGAGGATCTGCAAGGAAAACCAATGCTATGCTCTAGCTAGTAGTGGAATCAGCAGATCTGCAAGGGGAACCAATGATATGCTCTAGCTAGTAGTGGAATCAGCAGATCTGCAAGGGGAACCAATGATATGCTCTAGCTAGTAGTGGAATCAGCAGATCTGCAAGGGGAACCAATGATATGCTCTAGCTAGTAGTGGAATCAGCAGATCTGCAAGGGGAACCAATGATATGCTCTAGCTAGTAGTGGAATCAGCAGATCTGCAAGGGGAACCAATGCTATGCTCTAGCTTGTAGTGGAATCAGCAGATCTGCAAGGGGAACCAATGCTATGCTCTCATTGTTGGTGGAACACAGAGGATCTGCAAGGGAAACCAATGCTATGCTCTAGCTAGTAGTGGAATCAGCGGATCTGCAAGGGGAACCAATGATATGCTCTAGCTGTAGTGGAATCAGCAGATCTGCAACGGGAACCAATGCTATGCTCTCATTATTGGTGGAACACAGAGGATCTGCAAGGGAAACCAATGCTATGCTCTGGCTAGTAGTGGAATCAGCGGATCTGCAAGGGGAACCAATGATAAGCTCTAGCTGTAGTGGAATCAGCGGATCTGCAAGGGGAACCAATGATATGCTCTAGGGTATGTTCCATGTATCTGAAATGACCTACAGGACAGAAAGTAAGTCTTATGGGAGAGTTTTCAGAGAACTGTGAACTTGTATTAGCACTTTTCTTTGACAAGGACTTGCAGATAGTCATGTTTATAAGCGCCAACACTTTTCTTGTCAACAATGAAACAGCCTCACTATTCTGCCTATTATTTACCGGGTACGGCCAGAAACCTTTTTGCTCCATTCCAGGATGTTTTGGATGTGCAAGACAGCGAAAAGATTGCCTTTGCTGCTATCAATAGATGTGAAAAGACTGGTCAAGTGAGTACTGCGTCGTATGTTATCTCATCAAGGCAATCTACATCATTGTAGCATGTGACATTTCATGACGATATACACAACAACTCTTGTTTTAACTTTTATTTTAGGGAACAGTGACCTTGATCTTTGACACTTGTACTGGACACAGAGAATTATCCTTCAAAGATCATTTTTATGTGTCTAAGTTTCACTGTCATTGCCCTACTGGTTGGTATGTTTGAATAGTGTTTGATATTATTTTAGAATACGTTAGGACATAATTTTATATGAAGGTAATTTTTTTGTGGTGGAGGCAGACCACCCCATATTTTCTGGGTACAACCAGTACTGTGTACCTCGCGCCTTCAGCCAAAATCGACACTCTCACTTGACAAGTCGAGCTCACTGGTAGGTCTTTTTATATACAATTTCCGTGTACGTTAAAGACAAAAGACATGAAATAGTTTTGTCAGGTATGCAAAAAACAACTGAATTGTTTTCATATTCTATTCTGTAAATGTTTCCAAATATAATTATTTCTGCTTGTAGCTTAAAATCGACAGCATAAAAAAGGTGTTAACACAAAATATGTTGTAGAATTTCATTGGTGTTTTTGCGGTATCAAACACTGTTAGTAAATGGCAAATTCAATGAAGCACATTTGCAAATGTGGTAGAGGACCATAAGCCAACATGTAAAATATTAGACCTCTAGATCTTGTAGCTTTACAACATTTTTTAAAGATTGTTCTACAGAACTCAATGTAAGACTGCGACCCCAAGGCATGGCCGAATTTGTCCCCAGGGTCACTATTCAAACAAACTTGGGAGAGGACCATTAGCTAACACTGCATGCATTAAAATGCACTACACAACATTAAAAGATTTATTTCAAATAAAGGAAAATATCTGTCTAAATGGATATGAATTAGGTATGAGTTGTTTCCTTTTGAGTAAACTATATAATTATTATAGTGTAAATGTACTGTATTTTAATAGCCTTTCTAAAACAAAGCAAGTGGGTAATAACTCTGGTGTTAATAATCTGACACAGCCAGTTTTCAAATGGATCCAAGAACTTGATATTAACATTCCGACTAAGTTTGGCAAAGATCAATTACAATATGACAGTGCTAGCTAGAGCAAAAAGTTAAATGACAACTGAGGAAATGCTAACATATGCTCTATTGGCCTTCGGTCTGTGAAGCTAAAAACTACAAAATATTTAAAAAAAAATCAAAATGAATAGGAGAGCTATGAAGAACAAAAGAAGGCATTTTTGTAGATGCATGTATATAGATGGAGCATCCTATGAGCACATAAACATTTCATTTCAAATTTTCTGTCAATGTTTTGTGCGTTTTCCCAGTCACTATGCTGCACCTCCCAGCTATTTCATGTACTGTCAATCGACCGACGCTCTGAATCATATTTCCCTTAATAGTAGTGCCTTCCCAAACAGAAGCGCCCCACTGCCTTTATAAAAAACAAAAGAAAAACAAGAAATATCACTGTAAGTGATAAATGCCCCCGAAGTGTCCTTTGACCTCTAAGTATGACCTTGACCTTTGAGCCATGGACCTGGATTTGTGCACGACACCTCATTTGGTTGTGGTGAGCACTTGTGCCAAGTTATTTGAAAATACGTCCAGGCATGCAAAAGTTATTGACCGGACAAGATTTGACCTTTGACCTCTAAATGTGACCTTGACCTTGGGGCCACAGACCTGGATTTTGTGCGCGACACATCGTCTTGTTATGGTGAGCACTTGTACCAAGTTATTTGAAAATCCGTCCATGAATGCCAGAAGTATTGACCGGACACAATTTGACTTTTGACCTCCAAATGTGACCTTGACCTTGAAGACCTGGGTTTTGCGCGCGACACATCGTCTTGTTATGGTGATCACTTGTGCCAAGTTATTTAAAAATCCCTGCAGGGGTTGTGACGTTACGGTCCGGACACGAAATTGCATACCTGTTTTTCACCTATGAACTGCAAGTGTGACCTTGACCTTTGAGGTACGGACCTGGGTTTTGTGCGCAACACATCGTCTTGTTATGGTGATCACTTGTGCCAAGTAATTTAAAAATCCATGCAGGGGTTGTGACGTTACGGTCCGGACACAAAATTACGTACCTGTTTTTGACCTATAAACTTCAAGTGTAACCTTGACCTTTGAGGTACGGAGCTGGGTTTTGCGGGGGACACATTGTCTTGTTATGGTGATCACTTGTGCCAAGTTATTTAAAAATCCCTGCAGGGGTTGTGACGTTACGGTCCGGACACGAAATTGCGTACCCGTTTTTGACCTATGAACTTCAAGTGTGACCTTGACCTTTGAGGTACGGACCTGGGTTTTGCGGAGGACACATTGTCTTGTTATGGTGATCACTTGTTCGAAGTTATTTAAAAATCCCTGCAGGGGTTGTGACGTTAGGGTCCGGATTATATGCCCCCCGAAATTTTTTCGGGGGCCTAAAAATTCAATACATTTATAAAATACAATTCAATACATATCCCAAAATGCAAAAAAAACAAACAAGAAATATCACTGTAAGTGATAAATGCCCCGGAAGTGTCCTTTGACCTCTAAGTATGCCCTTGACCTTGGAGCCATGGACCTGGATTTGTGCACACCACCTCATTTGGTTGTGGTGAGCACTTGTGCCAAGTTATTTGAAAATCCGTCCAGGCATGCAAAAGTTATTGACAGGACACGATTTGACCTTTGACCTCTAAATGTGACCTTGACCGTAGGCCACAGACCTGGATTTTGTGTGCGACACATCGTCTTGTTGTGGTGAGCACTTGTGCCAAGTTATTTTAAAATCCGTCCATGAATGCCAGAGTTATTGACCGGACACAATTTGACTTTTGACCTCCAAGTGTGACCTTGACCTTGAAGACCTGGGTTTTGTGCTCGACACATCGTCTTGTTATGGTGATCAAATGTGCCAAGTTATTTAAAAATCGCTGCAGGGGTCGTGACGTTACGGTCCGGACACGAAATTGCATACCTGTTTTTCACCTATGAACTGCAAGTGTGACCTTGACCTTTGAGGAACGGACCTGGGTTTTGCGCCCGACACATCGTCTTGTTATGGTGATCATTTCTGCCAAGTAATTTAAAAATCCCTGCAGGGGTTGTGACGTTACGGTCCGGACACGAAATTATGTACCTGTTTTTGACCTATAAACTTCAAGTGTAACCTTGACCTTTGAGGTACGGATCTGGGTTTTGCGGGGGACACATCGTCTTGTTATGGTGATCACTTGTGCCAAGTAATTTAAAAATCCCTGCAGAGGTTGTGACGTTGCAGTCCGGACACGAAATTGCGTACCTGTTTTTGATCTATGAACTTCAAGTGTGACCTTGACCTTTGAGGTACGGACCTGGGTTTTGCGGGGGACAAATTGTCTTGTTATGGTGATCACTTGTACCAAGTTATTTATAAATCCTTGCAGGGGTTGTGACGTTACGGTCCGGACACGAAATTGCGTACCTGTTTTTGACCTATAAACTTCAAGTGTAACCTTGACCTTTGAGGTACGGATCTGGGTTTTGCGGGGGACACATCGTCTTGTCATGGTGATCACTTGTGCCAAGTTATTTAAAAATCCCTGCAGGGGTTGTGACGTTGCAGTCCGGACACGAAATTGCGTACCTGTTTTTGACCTATGAACTTCAAGTGTGACCTTGACCTTTGAGGTACGGACCTGGGTTTTGCGGGGGACACATTGTCTTGTTATGGTGATCACTTGTGCCAAGTTATTTAAAAATCCCTGCAGGGGTTGTGAAGTTACGGTCCGGACACAAACTTCGAAATGACGGACAGAATCCGGACGGACAGAAATCGGACGGACGGAGCGATTACTATATGCCCCCGAAAATTTTCGGGGGCATAAAAATCAAATTGCTTTTGATCTTTAGTATAACCCTATTATATTATTATTACTTTATAAGAGGGTCCCATTGGCGTTTTGCATTTTGGGAAATATGCTATTGACTTCGTAAAGTCTACATTACTGAATTGTCTTTTCCCTTGCTTCACTGGTATCTCTATAATATGACATCAGATGCACGGACATCTAATTAATTACTGAAATGGTACAAAACGTTATCAGGCTGGCCTGCGGGAATGTCGCTGGTTCTACCCAAGTGCCCTCCCGAGCACGAAATTGCCCGGAAGGACACCTGGGGTCTTCCTCCACCAATTGAAGCTGGAAAGTCGCAATATGACCTTAGCTGTTGGTACGACTATAAAATCCAATTAAATTCAATTCAATACAAAATGTTATAACCCGAGTTTACGCCATCTGAGATGACACCAAATTGTGGGAATTGAACTGTATATTGAATGTAGATTCGCTTTTTGAATTTTAATCACTGACCACAATATCCAATTTCAAGGAGTGGAAAGTGACACTATTGTAACTATATAATAAATAAAGAACAAGATACAACAGTTTTGTGTTAACCCTTACGTCGACGGACGGACGACGGACAACTCGTCATTCCATAAAAATGACCGACATCTTCCTTAAATTCACATATTATATGTTTTACCTCTCAATTGGTAGAGGTTTAAGTAAGCATTGCCTTGTAACCAATGGCAGTTCAAAATGTGGCAAGAAACCACTGTTAACCCTTAACCCACCACATATATATAATGGACTGTTCTTTCTTTGAATTAAGACCATTCTATTTATGTGACAAAGGGGTTAATCAGCGAGTTACTCACAGGCTGATCTGGGTTTACAATGGACGCCACAGCTATTATAGTCTTACTTAGTGGATTAAGGGTTAATAGTTGATTTCGCCCTGTTTAAGATGCAATTATTTTAACACTTTAGTAATCCTTCTAAACCTGAAAACACTCTTTGTTAAAAAGACATAAGCAAGTGTCAAATACATTTCTTTGACTGGCATCTTGTATTGGGGATACCGATAAATATTCACATCCTCACATCTGTCTTTGACTGTGCCCATTTTCAGGCAGACTGGTTCTGTCATTTCAATAATTCTTGTTTTTAAATACCCACATATGCCGGCGACAATATAAAGGCTTTTACTGCGACGCAGTGTATTAGTGAAAGATAGAAAAATAAAATGTCTTTAAAAGGGAACCACTGATGTATTTAAAGATATTAAATCAATTATATTTTCTAATGTGCATGGCTGAAAGTGACATCTAAATATTAAATTCAAAAGAAAATCATATCTTCAAACCAGTCTAAGAACGAAATATACAAAATATATTAAAATTCAGTTTCAAAAAGGCTTATTGTGTTATTTTAACAAATAGTTATAGACATTTTACAGAACCAGTCTGCATTAATCAGCCACGGGTTCATTCTTAGCAAAGACAGAGATTGTAGTTTGATGCTATCTACTCTAACCTTAAAGGGACAAACGGCAATCCTGTGGTCTATTTGATATATTTTCACGAATTAAATGATTGTTGTTTAACGGCTCATAAACACATTATGTAATAGATTGAGTCTGGTCTCAGCAAGTTGGCTTATTTAAACACCGAGATGGGCAGAGGTGTTTAAATAACCAATGAGCCGAGACAGACTCTATCTTTTTTGTAGCATGGTGTACTTAGTAACACTGTGACTTCAGAGTGACCATACTCTAAATTCCTCTATCTGGTAGTTGTAGTACGGTATAGCCATGTCCCTTTAATTACCCTAAATTAAACGATTTAATGCTTTGCATTCATCAAAGGAAATGTCACCAACCATGCTACAACGGTTATAAGGACCAGCCCCAGAGGGAGGGGAAGGAACACAGACATCCTGCAATGTCTGTAACTCTTACTAATGAATACACTCCAAACAGTATTAATCATTTTAGAATAATTTATTGTTTTAATATGAAAAAGGCACAGCCTAAACGGGGATTTATCTAGCTTCAGTAATAAACTTAAGGATGTTGGCTTGGCAAGTTTTGAAATTTTCAAGTTTAAGAATTTTATTTTTTAAATCGTAGATATATTTGACAACATAATTGTTTCACGTTTTACATTCTAATAGATATGAATATAATGTAGGATTTAAGATGGTAACATATCAAATGTTAAGCTATTTTTTTCTTCATATGTTTTACGTCATTTGTGGTCATTTTTGGTCATTTTAGTTGTCAACAAAATATATATGTGTAGCTCAGAGTAAAATTTATCCTTTTGATTTAAAAAAATACGATTTATTTTGTTTTTCAATTGTGGGTTGGCTTGAAAAAAGGATTTGAATTGCATTGATACTTAAAGTTTCTTTGGTATCATTTAGATACAAAATTATCAAAAAAAGGGTAGGTCATCACACTTTATTTCCACTAGACGTCTTTGAAGATGACATATATTTCTAACTCCAAAATGTCACTAAAAAGAGGAAAAATACAACAGAGTCACTGAACATTTTATTCATAAAATTATATTTATTGAAAAACAAAGATTAATGTTCGATTACCTATATATATGTATATATATATATCTTTGAAAACATACACAAACAATTGAATTGAATTGAATGTTGTTTAACGGCTCATCAACACAGTATATGTTATTTACAGCCGCCCCAGAGAGAGGGGAAGGATACATAGGAATCCGGGAACCGTCCTCTACTCTTATTATCGAATACATTCCTATGGTTCTTTAACGTGCTCGGATAATAGACCGATACACAGGACCGCCCGGTTTACGTCCCCATCCGACGGACGAGGCTAAGGGAAAGTGTCCTGCCCAAGAAAACGCCGACGAAACTCAGTGGCACCACGGAGGATTGAACCCGGGGCCTCCGATTACAAATCTGCAGCGCTACCGACTGCACCACGTCAGTCATCCTCATTCGTCTTTTTACTTTAAAAAGCAAACATAATTATATGGACAGTACCCCACCTTTTTCTTTAGCAAAAAATAAATAAATTCAAGATAAAAAAAAGTATGTTATAATGCTCAACTTTTGTTAAAACTTGTATATGACAAGGTACTATGACATTTCTTTCAAAACAAGTAAATACATATAGATCTAGATTCTAATCATTTTTTTATTACAATTTCTATAAATTACACATAATTTGGAGTTGCATGTAGTTTGCCATTTTCGCTGTAAAAATACTGTAAACACAATTTTGCTGACATGGAGATCGAATGTAATCTACTTTTATATATCTATTTCCTTAAAATTTCAAACTGTGTAATTGAGGATATTGCACTCATTTCTTTTTACGTAAGAAAAGGACAGAGATTCACATGCACGTGTTCTGGGATGAAAATTAAAATAAAAAAGAATTGAAATAAAAGTTCCTCATTTCAGATAAGTTCGGAATCAATCTAGATGTTGCGAAGGTGCATGAACGTAGGTAATCGGATGCAATTGTCAGATTATTAACGATGTCGCACCTTACAAAGTGAACTACGTAATGCATATTAACAGTGTTAGGAAAAGCCCAAGGTTTTATGGTTTTTGTTGTTGTTTTTTTAAACTTTATTGTGTACGAAACAACAAATCTAATACACCCATACCAATGTCTAGTTTGTAATTATATGCGCATGACCTGGGAAAGATTGGTTGACGTTGTACAATGATGCATTAGATAGAATTTCTAAGAACACATTAGGATTTTGTTAAGTACTTTAGTACTTTGAATTATTGCAGCTTTCGATGTTCCGAATTGTAAAATATGCCAACTAAAATTATTTCGGCATTATATTTTACTAGCACCACAAACATCACCACAAATGCTTTTGCAAAAGACGCTTTTGAAATATTTAATGTTAACGCTAGTGAAGTACCGATTATTCGATTGTTTTAAACCCATCATCGGTTTGTTAGGCATCCGATTAAGATCATCATAAAGCCTGTAATCGATCATCGGTTAAATGTAAACGCGCATCATTTTACATACACTTTATACAAATAAACACATTTATATCAGTTAGAATACGTTTGCCGAAAAAAATACAGACTTTCATGGCATCAAAACTCAGGACATACACATGATATACTTCGTATACGGGTAAGAATTATCGAGGTAATTTAAAAAGATCCATATTTCATTTCATGCAAGCATATATTTAAAGCATAATTCTGCATCTTGATCCCGGGAAGTAGGTAACTAGTAATCTAGAAGATAAGCACACGTGTAGAATGTGTGCATGCTAAACTGTTCATGACTCAAACACAAAGCACAAAGTTATAATGTGACATAAAAATTAAGGTTGTAATTTATTCGATAAATTTGAATTAAAACTCTCTGCGTTTGTTTTCATTACAAAATGTTACGTTTAACTGAAACAAATAATAATATATTATTAAACTTGTTTGCCAGGTTTGCATGTGAAAAGCCTTATCATAAAAGTGCTTCCGTTGTAGAATATATATTTCTCAAATAATTTTCTAATTATAAACTGTGTTTTAAATTCTTATTTAGTTAAAAAAAAATATAGTAATATATAATGTACATGTATTGTCAAAATTATTCATGCAAATGCTGAAAACTGGAGCCATTAGGGTTTGTTCTAGGTTATCATGACTAATCTAAATCAAAGACCAAAATTCACTTTAGAAGATTCCGTCAATTAATTTTCTTTTTTTTCATTTTATTCCTTAAAAAAAAGTTTTTAATAAACTATTACAGTTACAAAATAATATAATTACAAAATAAAATAATAATTGGAGATTCGAACTCGGATATCCTGCATGACAGGCGGCCACGCTTACCACTACACCAAAGTGACAATTAGATGACATCATCATTAACTAGTATATAATTTAATACGATATTCTGTTTCCACGACTCCTGATACTTACGCAAGACCTGAGTAGTAGAATAAAAGAGTTTTTTAAAACCCAAATCAATTAAAAAAATTCTGTTTAGTCATATTTATCGATTAATGGTAACTGGCGAGACAATTGGCCAATATTGATTCATCCTCTCCAATTGCTGAAATTAACGAAGAGTTCCGATATCTTTGATCGTACATAGTCGGCCAATTCCGTCATTCTTCGGTGATAGCGAGATGTTGCGAATGGAACCCAGACAAGGGACATCACCGAAGAGGCCCGAAGTGAATTTACCATGCCTATCAGCGGAAGTAGAGACTGGTTTCCCGTTCCTTAAGCTCGACTCTCATATACTTGGCCGAAATCGGAAACCAAAGGGATAATTTTTTTCAAACTGATAGTATGTGGACAAAAGATGATACCGTTAAGGGGATTTTCATCCCTTGCGCTTCGCGCAAGTGATAAATCCCCTATTATTAGAATTTTGAAATTCTGGATTTCAAGAACCTCATTACTCAATGTCAAGTAAAACCTCAATGTAACTAGTTTTACATTAACTCGTTTCATTGGTTTAATTTTTATCACTGAACCAATCAGAAGGCTTCATTCATAGTTTCAATCATAACATCACTTTCTGGTATTATGACATGACATCCTGGTATAATGACATCACGTCATGCCATTATGATGTAACTCAGTGCGTTGTGAGGACTGATTGAGCTTTTGAATTGCTGTGAGAAACATATTTCTCTCAATGAGTAATGAGTTTCTTAAAACCAAGAATCATAAAATTCTTAATATAGAATAATTCTAAAATGATTTAATAGACCGTTTCCAATGATTCTTTGACATGCACAGAGGATAAGACTCCCATATACGAGATCATCCGGTTTACATCCCCACCCAAAGGATGAGGCTAAGGGAAAAGTATCTTGCCCAAAAACACACCAACAAAACTCAGCAGCGCCGGTAAGTCTTGAACCCAGCTCCTCCAGATTTCAAGTATGCCCTGCTATCTACTGGGCTACGCCAGCCCCTATATCACACATCAAAATAAACCAAATGTTTACTAAAGTCTTCATTTTGTTCTTCCTGACATTAAGGAATATTCAATATGCTGATTTAATTTTTTTTTTTTAAAAATCTAAAAAATAAGGCATCTCACTTGTTTTGAGAATAAATGGAAAACAAGAGGCCCAAGAGGGCCTGTGGATGCTCTACTGTGGCTCTTATAAGAGGGCCTGTGGATGCTCTATTGTGGCTCTTATAACATCAATAAAGCGAGTGATAATCGTCTTAAAGAGGTAAAATATAGCATTTTTAACTAAATCAAGAGCCATAACTCCACCTTTACTGGTCCGATCTGGCTGGTTTTCGAAGTTAGTCATTAGAGATAATAATAATTCAAAAAATAAAAATAAAAAATAAATAAAAAAAATAATTAAAAATTTAAAAAAAATAAATACAAAAATAATAAAAGAAAAAAAAGTCAACAAATCTGGTAAAGTTTGGTAAAGATCAGATGAAAAATGAAGGCCCTATTGACTTAACATGGCAAAATATAGCATATTTAACGAAATCAAAGGCCATAACTCCACTGTTAATGGTTCGATCTGACTGGTTTTCAAACTTGTCCGAGCTTTCATTGACATTAACAACCTGTTAAAGTTTGATAAAGATCAGATGAAAAATGAACGCCCTATCGTCTTAACGAGGCAAAATATAGCATTTTTAACTAAATCAAGGGCCATAACTCTGCTGTTACTAGTCCAATCTAGTTGATTTTCGAACTTATCTGAGCTTTTATTGGTAAAGACGAGGCAAAATATAGCATTTTTAACTAAATCAAGGGCCATAACTCCGCTGTTACTCGTCCGATTTGACTGGGTTTCGAACTCGTCTGAGCTTTTATTGACATTAACAATCTGGTAAAATTTGGTAAAGGTTGGATGAAAAATGAAGGCCCTATCGTCTTAACGAGGCAAAATATAGCATTTTTAATTAAATCAAGGGCCATAACTCCGCTGTTACTGGTCCGATTTGGCTGGTTTTCGAACTATTGACATTAACAATCTGGTAACGTTTTGTAAAGATCAGATGAAAAATGAAGGCCCTATTGTCTTAAGGAGGCAAAATATAACATTTTTAACTAAATCAAGGACCATAACTCCGTTTTAACTGGTCTGATCTGGCTGGTTTTCAAACTCGTTCGAGCTTTCATTGATAGTAACAATCTGGTAAAGTTTGGTAAAGATTGGATAAAAATTGAAGGCCCTATCGTATTAACGAGAAAAAGTTAACGGACGGACGGACGACGGACGAAAGACAACTCGTTATCCCATAAGCTCTGCTGGTCTTCGACCAGTAGAGCTAAAAACACATCATTTAAAATACACAATATTTTCAACAAAAGTAAATAAACCTCATGCAGTCATTAAATCAATATGTTACTATAACATGCCATTTACTGAGCATCAAATAAAAAAGAGAAAACAGTGATACAAAGTATCACAAGCTGGTCAGAACAGTTACATAAGAAAACAGCAAGGAGAATGAATATGATAAAAAATAAACAGTGTGTAGATGTTAGACATTTTTTATTTGTAATTGTCAACAACAAAATACAGTTATCATGAAAGATTAGAGCACTAGATATACTACGGTAGTCATCATGAAAATGAACATGTTTTTAATTTTGGAATCTGTGTTGTATAATGTTATAATATGAATAATAGTGTGTAATGGATCACTAAATAGGATTTGTTTCATGATTAGAATGTGAGGAATTGGGAAAATATCATGATTAGAAAATGAAGAATTGGTAAATTATCATAGTTATAGACAAAAAGACAACTTAATGATAATATAATAGCAATTGGATTGAAAGATCATCATCTGTGAAGGTAAGCTCAGCTTTTGCAATGTAAATTTACATTACAAGAAAGGGTTTCATGTTAGATGTTTTTTATTATTGAAATCTGATCAGTAGTTCATGAGAATAAGTAGTGGAGCAGACCTATTCAAACTCTTTAGAAGATGCTTCAGTTAAATTTCTATCAATTCTGTTTAATGACTGAAGAGGTGTTGCTCATATAGATGTAGACACAAACAGTAATATTCAAACACAATTTCCTTTATATTATTCTTATAATTAATATTAATTATTGAACAGATGCAAGTTATGTAGAAAAACTAAAGGGGCGCTGCAAGCTTTTAAAAAATCAAGATTACAGGATTATGAAATGAGACTAAATCTCGTAAATTCAGGGCCGTCGCGAGACTTCAGTCACCATTTGTTTTTAATGGAAATTGACACGCTTGTTTCTGTAATAAAAAAGATCGCAAATATCTCAATAATTATCAATGTTCACATAGTATTGTGTCGCAGGTTGATTTTGTAAGTGTTTTTCTTCGTGTTATATTTAATTGACTTTGAATACAAACTCAGGAGATAATTGATCAGCAACGGTCAGGAACGGTATACAAAAGAAACTGTGAAAAAAGCAGGAAAACACCGTTTTATGGTGTTGGTCGGTAGCGATTTCCCAATTCAGCAAACATTTATATGAGTTAAAACTGAATTATTTATTCAAGAAATGGTCATGTTATTGTACTGGTATATATTTTGTTTTGAATGAGCACTTGAAAATATGGCTGCATGAGCCATCTGGTAATGTTTTCCATCCAAAATGCATCATTATCATATGAATTGGCATAATATTTGAGTAATTTAAAGGGATTGTTGCATTATTCTGGAACTAGCTTCATTTAAAAGGGCTTTAAAAAACATGGAAAAAGCTGAAAGAATTATCAAAATATCAGAACAAATACAGGAGATATGACCTTTTGAAAATGTGCAAAAAGACTCCAATGGAGGCAGTCATCTTTGGATGATGACGTCATTGCGCCTTTTTCCATATATGGAAAATAGATCATAAATAGTGTTTAAAACTAAAAAAATATATTAAATTATACAGTCGATTCCGTTTAATCGCATATCGGTTAATTGCATATTTTTGTTAATTGCATAAAGTTTTGAAACACAAAACCATTCGTATTCTTTTGCATGTAAAAAAACCCCGTATAATCGCATAGGTTTTTGTCACATTCCGGATAATTGCATAACGAATATCTGGCTAATTGCATACTGAAAGTCAAATTTACCTGTATTTTGCAATTGACGTGGTCACAGAGATAAGCCCGAGGCAAATTGATTGACAAAAGGTGCTAATTGGCTTGCCGAGAGAGTTTGCCATTTTGTGCGGTTTCCGTAAAGCTTCCACGCCATGACGATCGCTCACCAATAAGCATACACGATTTAATAATAAGTTTGTACGCAATGTAAAGCAATGTGTTGTTAATTATTTACTGCTCTCAGTTTGCTAGTGTCTGTAGAGATGCATATGACATTGAATAGCTCATATTGTTACTTAATAAATGAAAAATAAAATAAGCTTTTGTGTTATTATCATGGCTGTGTAATTCACACTACAAACAATAGCAAAGCGACGCAGGTTGAAAGAAAACAAATACGCATAAATATTGCGTAAAATCTATCAAATAACGGTAAATACAAAATGGATATGCACAATAATAATCCTATCAAACATCTTACATAGAATTAACTCGCTTTTATGGAGTTTCTATGTAAGTATTAACAGAACAGTAAAACGAAAGTAGAAACGTGCACCGCTATATGTACAAAATGTTCAGTTTCGGTTATTCAAATACTCCGGTTAATCGCATATATTTTTTTGACAAATCGGCTATGCTAATAACCGAAATCGACTGTAATTACAAAGTAAATTATGTATACTGTATATGCTCTTTTTACGATGTACATGTATTTGCAGTGATATTCTTTGTTTTAAATGATATTTATCAATATGCCATAAATGGTAAAACGGCGCAATGTCGTCATCAATAAAAGATGGCTGCCTCCATTTGAGATTTTTTGAATATTTTTAAAAGTTCATATCTCTTGTATTTGTTATAATATTTTGATAATTCTTTCAGCTTTTTTCATGGGTTTTAAAGCCCTTTTAAATGAAGCTAGTTCCAGAATAGTGCAACAACTCCTTTAAGACTATGTGATTGTATTTTAGGTTTTACATTTATTAAATAATACTTTTTTGAACTTTTAACTTCGGTCTGAATTTTACTATTTTTCACCAGTTTTCACATGCAATTCAGTGGCCATTTTGTATAACGAAGGATGGAGAGGTCTTTTTATTTTATTTTTTAGAGAGAGATTTACCAGTCGGAAAAACATAAAAAGCACAATACACAATACCCTATCATGAGGTATTTTCAAGTTTAGGACTTGGGGTAGTTGAATGGTTACCATACTGAGTTTGATCCTCCATATTGTCTCTGGTTTTTCAAAACGCACTCTGTCATTATTCTAGCAAGGTACTGAGATTCTTCAGAAGGACATGTAGATCTCCAACAACTTTGTGGTAAATAAGCTTCTTCAATCAACAAAAAAAAGATTACCATGAAAGGTGAAAAAGTATGGTAAAATCTGTCGTCTATGCTTTGTTTTGAATGTAGCAATATTATTCTTTTTCAGATTAAACCTGTATTTACAGAATGGCACTCATTGTAGTAAGAGATATCGTTGACGAATTGGTCGCTCCAAGAAAAGAAAACACAAAATCAGATTATGTATAATAGACAGGTCCTATATAAGCTTCAGAATATTGACCTTTTCTGAGTTAAATGTGCTTTTTATATGTCATTATAATGATACCTTGAAACCGTGGATATAAATACCTTGTATGTAGGTCTATGTTGAAACCGAAAGTAGGTAGACATACGTTACTCAAAGATCATAATCCTCGTGTTCCGTACATTATTTAAAATATTACACTTAAATAAGTTCCTGCATTTTAATCATATTTAACCAGGGTGCTATATATAACTTTTTATTGTAAACAGGAACGGTTCAAATTAATATTTTCGACCAGTTATAAAATAATAATTAATAATAAGTATTTTGAGAGTCCAACACTTTACGTGGCCGAATGGTTAACGATGTTGCGTTGTAAACCTTCATCTCTCACCGCTGCGGGTTCGAATCCCACTGGGAGCTCGACTTGTAAGTGAGGAAGTGTCGATTTTTACGGATGGCGGGAGGAGTACAGTACTGGCTCTACCCAGGAAAAATGGGTGGTCTGCCTCCACCACAAAAATTGACTGTCATATATAACCGTACATGTGTTGAAAATGACGTAAAACACCATACAAACAAATACGGTACATGCTGATTTTTAAATTGACCACTAACAACATGATGAGTATATAAATTCTCCTTTAAATGATGTTTATAAAAGTATATTTCACAAACGAATATGTATTGTAAATAGTATTTACTGTTGATAATTGTTACGACATATGTAACATTATTAATAGAACTGTGCAATACATTTTTTATTTCTACTATAAGGTTTCATAAATCATAGGACCTACATAGATATATAGATAAATCATAGGACCTACATAGATATAAAGATAAATCATAGGACCTACATAGATATATAGATAAATCATAGGACCTACATAGATATATAGATAAATCATAGGACCTACATAGATATATAGATAAATCACAGGACCTAAATAGATATATAGATAAATCACAGGACCTACATAGATATATAGATAAAACACAGGACCTACATAGATATATAGATAAATCACAGGACCTACATAGATATATAGATAAATCACAGGACCTACATAGATATATAGATAAATCACAGGACCTACATAGATATATAGATAAATCACAGGACCTACATAGATATATAGATACATCACAAGACCTACATAGATATATAGATAAATCACAGGACCTACATAGATATATAGATAAATCACAGGACCTACATATATATATAGATAAATCACAGAACCTACATAGATATATAGATAAATCACAGGACCTACATAGATATATAGATAAATCATAGGACCTACATAGATATATAGATAAATCACAGGACCTACATAGATATATAGATAAATCACAGGACCTACATAGATAAATCATAGGACCTAAATAGATATATAGATAAATCACAGGACCTACATAGATATATAGATAAATCACAGGACCTACATAGATATATAGATAAATCACAGGACCTACATAGATATATAGATAAATCACAGGACCTACATAGATATATAGATAAATCACAGGACCTACATAGATATATAGATAAATCACTGGACCTACATAGATATATAGATAAATCACAGGACCTACATAGATATATAGATAAATCATAGGACCTACATAGATATATAAATAAATCATAGGACCTACATAGATATATAGATAAATCATAGGACCTACATAGATATATAGCCATGCGAAAAAAACAATTACTTGAAGAGTGGATAATGGGCTTTATGGCAGGATGTTTATTGCGATCAAAAGAAATAAAATATTACTCCAATTGTAATAATATGGTAGCCTGAGGCTGTCCTAAGCAGGATGTTTGTTTAGATCAAAGAGGTCATAAATCACAAATACTGGCTACTGGTGGTGTGTTGTCATCAGATATATACATTAATTGTGTAATATTTTAATTTTCAGTTTTACTGCATTAGAAATAGATTATGTTCAGTTGGATTTGTAAAAAAAAAAAAAAAAATGCGTAATTCTGTTAAATGTTTTATTTTTATTTAAAAAACATATTATAGTAACACGTTGATTTATCATCGGTACACAGACGTAGATTGATTATCGATAATACAGATGTCAAAGTTTATGACAGATACAGACAGTCAGTGAATATATTTATATAAGTGACTTAAGATATTAAATACACACGTAGTTAAAAACATATTTTTTTGTTAAACAACAACCAGCGCAGACACGCATTAATTCAGAGCTTTAACAATCAATGTATTTGAATGAAATCAGTATTGTTTTTGAAGAAATTTAACTTATACAGGTACCATATCGTCTGCGAATTAAAAATGGCACACACAACTTTTAAGTTTACCATTTACAATAATATATCGTTTTTAGATTATTATCATCATACTAGTAGCAGAGAATTGATTTTGAACCTACCGTATTTTACCTTGTATAGTACGCAGTTTTTTGACCACTTTTACGGTTTCCGAAAGGGGGGTGCGTACAATATAAGGAAACAATTAAAAGAACTTTTTTTTTCTAGCAGAAAATCGATGTCTGGGAAGAAAAACCTTGACGAACAGACATTGAGACAGAAAATTGTGAATACCGATAATACACAATTTTTTCGTAATTTACTTGCTCATATAAGTAATATATTGAGTTAATTCGATTTATAAATGAATAAAGTGTATTATGATGCTTCTTTTTGTATAAATGTTTGCATGTTTGTTGTAAAACTTCAATAAATTGTGTGAAAAATCGTCCCTCGATTTTGTTGTTTATATCGCGTGACGTAATATCACGTGACTTCCAGCTGTTTAGACTGGTACATACTGGGTACATGTAGTATTTTTACAGTTCTATTCTTTTCTAATATTTATAGGATTTAATTTAATATTTTATAAAAAAATAATGAAGTTTTTGCTTTATTTTGAAATACATATATTTTAGACGGCGTAGAAAGGCAGAATCACCATACTTTGAAATGGCAATTATTCAATAATACTTGTGAAAACATGCTTACCGGTACACATTTGATGATTGATAATTGGGTCAAACAAAATCGCACCTCGGCTGCAGTATAGACACATTTTAAACACGGGGTAGAGTGGGTTATTCCATTTCTATAATCCTTTGAAGTTGCCGCGAGTAGTGACTATTTCTGAGGATGCACTTAGACACGCCGTGTGACCTTTACCAGATTTAGCCTCGGGGTACTGGTAACTTATCAAGCGTTACACTTGTGATACACATGATAAGCACTGGTTCCCGTGAATACACATTGTTAGTATAATCGGCGTAATGGATTACGGTAACCAACGACTTTGTTGCGTTTTAGTAGATGTAATTATCGGATTACGGACAATTATCTGCGGCATTATAATTGGCTCTTTGATGAGATGATACAAGATAGGTACTCCCCTGAAGATTGGCAATTAATGATTGAAGTAATTACATTTACTTTTGTACGCTAATTTTCTCGATCGTGATTTTTTTTTTAAACCTTTTATTTTCGTTGAATGGTTCATCTAGTAAAACTAATATTTTGATGCGTATTATACACGGAAACAACTTTTTTACCCCAGTTTTGACCTCTGAGAAGGGGGTGCGTACTATACACGGGTGCATACTATACAAGGTAAAATACGGTAACCCACATATTTTCAGAAAAGTACATAATGAACTCTTTATTAAATTATCATTTTCTTTTACTTATTTTTTGTTTAAAGACATGCAAACTTAATTAAGAGCTGTAGTCAGTAAGTACGCACACTGTTTGTAATTAAAGACAGGACCGGCCGTATGGGTCACTTATCGGCTAGTATCGATATGTTTTGCGTAGATAAGCGGTAAATACCTACGGCACTGAAATATCTTTATTTTTGACTGTTATATTTGCATTGCACATCCCCGTCTATCTACAGTCCCTGCTATAATAAAGTTTTAATATCAATCAATAATCAGTGTCGATACCGATTGAAACCAGCTGTATTCGTATGCTGAGAACAGATTTATAGACTGTATCCCTGAAATTTACATATAACTCTTGTAGTAAAAACAAGTTAGAACCAGTTCTATGCATATGCGCAGATCATAATTTGTAGACTGTATCCCTAAAACTGATACGTAATTCAAGCAGTAGAAGACCCATAAAATGCCTGTATACCAATTTGACTGCATCCTGGTATTCGTACTAAAATACAGTTGTTTTATGTCCAGTAAAATGACGTTGATACACAGTCCAACACCCATAGTAGCTTTCTGAGTCCGGGATAAATATAGCCGGAGCCTTGAGGCTTTGGCAATAAAATGCGTACAATTTGATTAATTTATAATGTGGCTAGACTTTAGTTCCTTTATAAAAAATTAACTAGAAACATACAAGACATTGTTCCTATAAGATATATAGACAAAAAGCCCAGACAAGAATGTTCTATTTGACTACCAAGTATGAAATGCATTAAAATACAAAGGGCCATAACTGAGTGGAAAATTATCAAACCGGAACGACAATATGCATATCTCCACTTGATATTGATGCTTTGTAGCAAGTTTCACGAAATTATAACATGAGTTTTAGAGAAATAGCCCAAACAAGAATTTTCTATTTGACTACCAAGAATGAAATGCATTAAAAATACAAAGGGTCACAACTCTGTGAAAAATTATTGAACCGGAACGTCATTACAGTATGCACATCTCCACTTGATATTGATACAATCCTAGCAGGTTTCAATAAATTCTAACAAGGAGTTTTAGAGAAATAGCCCGAACAAGAATTTTTTATTATATATATATATTAGAAATACAAAGGGCCATAACTCAGTGGAAAATTATCGAACCGGATCATCTGGACTATATGCGCATATTCACTTGATATTGATGCTTCGTAGCAAGCTTCACTAAATTATAACATGGGGTTTTAGAGAAATAACGCGGACAAGAATTTTTTATTTTGACTACAAAGTATGAAATGCATTAAAAATACAAAGGGCCATAACTCAATGGAAAATTATTGAACCGGAAAGTCATGACAGTATGCATATATATTCACTTGATATTGATGCTTCGTGGCAAGTTTCATGAAACTATAATATGTTTTTTTTAGAGAAATAGTGCAGACAAGAACTTTCTATTTCACTACCAAGTATGAAATGCATTAAATATACAAAGGGCCATAACTCAGTGGAAAATTATTGAACCGGAATGTCATGACAGTATGCACATCTCCACTTGATATTGATACTTTCAAGCAAGTTTCGCTAAATTCTAACAAGGACTTTTAGAGAAATAGCCCGGACAAGAACTTTGTATTAATACATTAGAAATACAAAGGGCCATAACTCAGTGAAAAATTATCGAACTGGAACGTCATGAAGTATGCGGATGTCCACTCGATATTGATACTTCCTAGCAAGTTTCGCGAAATTCTAAGAAGGAGTTAATGAGAAATAGCCCAGACAAGAATTGCATCTATGGGCAGGCGGATAGCTTTCTCTACCAAGTATGAAATGCATTAAAAATACAAAGGGCCATATCTCGGTGAAAATTATTGAACCGAAACGTCATGACAGTATGCACATCTCCAATTGATACTGATACTTCCTAGCAAGTTTCAATAAATTCTAAGAAGGAGTTTTAGAGAAACTAGCCTGGACAAGAATTTTGTGTTATATATATATTACAAATACAAAGGGCCATAACTCATTGTAAAATTATCGAACTGTAACGTCATGATAGTATGCGCATGTCCACTCAATATTGATACTTCCTAGCAAGTTTCGCGAAATTCTAAGAAGGAGTTAATGAGAAATAGCCCGGACAAAAATTGCATCTATGGGCAGGTGGATAGCTTTCTCTACCAAGTATGAAATGCATTAAAAATACAAAGGGCCATAACTCGGTGGAAATTATTGAACCGAAAAGTCATGACAGTATGCACATCTCCAATTGATACTGATACTTCCTAGTAAGTTTCAATAAATTCTAACAAGGAGTTTTAGAGAAATAGCCTGGACAAGAATTTTGTGTTATATATATATATTACAAATACAAAGGGCCATAACTCCTTGTAAAATTATCGAACTGGAACGTCATGACAGTAAGCGCATGTCCACTCAATATTGATACTTCCTAGCAAGTTTCGCGAAATTCTAAGATTCTAGCCCGGACAAGAATTGCGTCTACGGACGGACGGACGGACGGACGGGCGAACAGATGGACGGACAAGGTGATTCCAGTATACATCCCCACTTTGCGGGTGGGTGGGGGGGTGGGGGGGTGTTTGGGTATAATAAATTATATAAAGTACTTTTATTAAATTGTATGGAAGTGCTTACAGAACCGTTATCTGGTTTAACTTTCAACATAACAGCAAGGAAAGGTTCTTGCTTACACAAAATAATATTTTGGGAAAATAATACAAGAATGCAGTGTGTTTATTTCTAAGGTGGCATGATGGTAATGGGGGTGGGGATGTGGGTAGGTGGGTTGTTGAGGGGTAGCTACCTGTTAATACCTGAAAGTAATTGACAAATTTGAGAAAATGTTATATTAGTGCCTTTACCTAAGAAGTTTATTTGGCAAATCTTAGAAAACAATGATTCATCATCATACCGTATTCCTCGGCCTATAGCGCGCACTTTTTTACCCCAGATTCTGTGGCTGAAGTTGGGGTGCGCGGTTTAAGCAACAAGTATTGTTTTACTCCTTTTTTTTTCAGCCAAGACAAGAAGTTTTGTGGGTTTCAAAAAATCGCAAGACCGGCCGTTTACTAGAGAGTTTGAATCAAACAAAAGTTGGCTTGATTCTATTGTTTCAATAAAATGCGTTGTATGCTATATGCTTATTATCAATAAAAATAATAAAATCAAACTTTACCATGTTTTATGTTGATTATTGTTGAGAAAATACCATTGAAATGTTGAAAAATATCATTGTTTACATTGTGAATAGAATAGAATAGAATAGAATATTATGTTTTCTTCCTAACGACGACTACCGGGTAACTTTACCGCACATATTTATTTGTTAAAGTCGATTCTGAATTTTGACAACGTAGAATCTTGATTATTCATAAAGGGTTTAATTGACTGGGAAAATGTGTGAAGTGTTTGGTTTTTGCTAATCTGACCGCAAACAACGATGACTATGGTGATTATTAAACAAACATGTAACAATACATGTACGCAGAAAAATGTCAATAATTGTCCTTGATTACTTCAGAAGTTTGAGTAGGTGCTGACACGATGTGTTAGGAAAATGCGTTTAATAGGTGATGCCACAAGACAATGCATCTCATTTCGAGAAACCTCTCAAGCTGTCAACACCTTCAAATTGTCAACACCTTCAAATTGACAAGCAATAGTTAATAACCTGGAAACACAACGCCAGATTAATAAATTTAATATGATCGTAATAAAAGTTGAACACGGGCATGGGGATTTTTATTTTATTGAAACTTGAGTAAACAACAAAAGTACACTCAACAGTACAAGTTTATTTACACTTGAGTAAAAAAACACAGTCTAACATGCAGCTTGTTTTAGCCAATCAAAATTCATTTTACATTTCCTCTTTGGTCAATGATTCAAAATGGCGCTCTGCTGTCCTGAAATTGAAAACACATGTTTTTTATGCGCGGTTTATGCTACAATACATAACAAAAAGTTTTTTTCCAAGGATTTCAGGCCCAAAGTCGGGGTGCGCGTTATATGCGCATGCGCGCTATAGGCCGACAAATACGGTATTTCTTTTGTCATGTGTCTTTTTCTTTTTAATTTGTTTAAGCAAATATTAACTGTTACCAATGTTCACTGAATAGTTATAATAATTCTAACCAATTGGCTCATGTTTATCTATGTATGTTCTGTAGCTGTTATTAATACTTGTTTTGTAAAACTCTTTCCAAGGAGAGCAACTTTATAAGTTTTCTTTTGTTCCAATCCTTTATTTAATGTACTGTTAAATGCATGCATCTCCTAATTTGAAATAAAATATGTTTAAACCAAACAATGAAATGGTGAAACTCTGTCTAGCTCCTATTCTACGATTCATGCCAGGCCTAATAAACTTTATATAATTCATTTTCGGCACCGATACAGTAATGTATTGTGGATTAATCATATTTTCTTTGAAAACATATTTATTTGCCTTACTAGTTTAATTGTTTAAACAGAATGTTCACTTAATGACATTTTTTTCTCTTCATGACAAATTATGACATCGTAAAACTACATAATTATATAAAACAAGAGCATTAAGAATTGCAGGGCAATCCATAGTCCCCCACCGGCCCAGACAAACATTTTCCAGACACTTTTCTATGATGGAGGTCAAAGATCAAGGTCAAGGTCACAATGATCTTATTTTACGCGACACACCGCTATCCCAAGATGTATTCACATACCAAGTTTGGTGTCTCTAAGTGGTATAGTATTAAAACTACGGTCCGGACAAGAATTTTCTATGACAGAGGTCACAGGTCAAGGTCACAATGACCTTATTTTGGTATGTGACACACTGCTATCCCAAGATGTATTCACATACCAAGTTTGGTATCTCTAAGTGTTATAGTATTGAAAATACGGACGGGACAAGCATTTTCTATAACAGAGGTCACAGGTTAAGGTCACAATGACCTTATTTTGGTATGCGACACACCGCTATCCCAAGATGTATTCACATACCAAGTTTGGTGTCCCTTAGTGTATAGTATTGAAAATACGGTCCAGACAAGCATTTTCCATGACAGAGGTCACAGGTCAAGGTCACAATGACCTTTTTTAGGTACGCGACACACCGCTATCCCAAGATATATTCACATACCAAGTTTGGTATCTCTAAGTGTTATAGTATTGAAAATACGGTCGGGACAAGCATTTTCTATAACAGAGGTCACAGGTCAAGGTCACAATGACCTTATTTTGGTACGCGACACACCGCTATCCCAAGATGTATTAACATACCAAGTTTGGTATCTCTAAGTGTTATAGTATTGAAAATACGGTCCAGACAAGCATTTTCTATGACAGAGGTCACAGGTCAAGGTCACAGTGACCTTATTTTGGTACCCGACACACCGCTATCCCAAGATGTATCCACATACCAAGTTTGGTGTCTCTAAGTGTTATAGTATTGAAAATACGGTCGGGACAAGCATTTTCTATAACAGGTCATAGGTCAAGGTCACAATGACCTTATTTTGGTACGCGACACACCGCTATCCCAAGATGTATTAACATACCAAGTTTGGTATCTCTAAGTGTTATAGTATTGAAAATACGGTCATGACAAGCATTTTCTATGACAGAGGTCACAGGTCAAGGTCAAGGTCACAGTGACCTTATTTTGGTACCCGACACACCGCTATCCCAAGATGTATCCACATACCAAGTTTGGTATCTCTAAGAGTCATAGTATTTAAAATATGGCCCGGACAAGCATCGAAGGACAGACGGACGGGACGCAAACCTATAGTCCCCACCGGGACCGGTAGGGGACTAATAAACGAAGAGGTATTTCATCTGGCTCCATTTTCTGGCTACCCATATAGAGAAAGAAAAATTATTTGGCAACTTCTTTATTAGGCTGAAATACAATAGCTGATGATAAACCTAAGGTCTAGCACTGCAGCCCCATAACGTTATAGTATTCCAAAATATAAACCCTACTGTTTGAGTGCTTGTTTCTGCCGAAGGTTTTATTCACTTTTTAAACACTATTTAAATATGGCATACATACCATATACCCCACTTTAAATGCCCTTGGGCATTACAAAAGAGGGGGCGTTTTATTAGAGGCCCAAATATAAATACCGAAAAAACTTCGGCTAAAACATGCGCCCCCAAACAATTATTCAATAACATTTTATTTTATTAAAAACACCTTTACTTTGAGGCATATGTATGAGGCGCCGTATTGCTTTTTAATACAATTCAGCGATATCACCTATTTGAATGAGTGATGTCACTCATTCGAATAGGTGATATCACTGATTCAAATTTAAAGGAGTGATATCACCTATTCGAATCAGTGATATCACCGATTCAAAATGAAAGGGTGATATCACCTATTGCTTCTGCTGTGTAGGGGAGGGGGAAAATGTCTGTATCTATTGCTGCAAGAGCTGATGCGACCATAACATGAAAGATGGCAATTATCTGCCAATGACGAAAAAACCTGCCAGATGTTGCAACAGACGCCGATTTTGAGTCTGTCTATTTAGTTACACGACCCTGGATGGGATCAGTCATTTATATAGAGTTTATTTCTGAATTGGTAATCGGTGATATTACTGATTCGAATAGGTGATATCACTAATTCAAAATGAATGGGTGATATCATCTACTGAATGGGTGATATCACCTATTCGAATCAGTGATATCACCTATTCGAATGGGTGATATCACTCAATCGTTTTGAATAAGTGATATCACTGATTCGAATCAGTGATATCACTGATTCGAATAGATGATATCACCCACTCAATAGGTGATATCACGCATTCAGATTGAATCAGGGATATCACCTATTTGAATGCGTGATATCACCTTTTACAAAATTACACTACAAAATCTTTTATCCGAACCTTATCCAGGTGTTCAGGTCATAAAATAATGTATATGTGGCGATTAAAAGTATATAGTTTTATTCATGGGTACTAAAAAATACCTGTGATTGAATATGCGTAAAATGAATTACGAGTTGGTAACTCTTAATTCAAAGCTCCAGTTTTGGGCTTTAAATGGCCTGGCTGGTTAAAGCCGTTTATACAGTGTCTACAGAGTTTGAATTCTCAAAATAGGTAAGTTATATGTGTACACTACTCAACTTTTATAATCGGTCACTTTTCAAAGGATTATACATTTTTTAATAATTCACATTTTCATTTGAAATTTTAACTGGCGTCGTTTAACAAATATCGCTAGCAATTTATAAAACTTAATCTGCCTTGATTGGACTATAACCTTGTTGATAAACTTAAAGGGAATGTAGCGCCACAGCCAAACAAGCTTTATTATTGAGAGTTCTGAAAAACTTGGAAAAAGGTGAACGAATTATCAAAATCGGATGATAAACAAAGAAGATATGACCATTTAAAGGTTGTCCTAAAACGAATATGGGAGCCGCCATTTTTAGAACTATGACGTCAAAGTTCCAAATTACCATATATGGAATATTGATCAAAATCATTTAAAGCAAAGAAAGTCGCTGCAAATGAATGCAAAATCCTTTTCTGGTCATATAAAGCATTATTGCCATTAAGTATACATATTTTTCATACAGTAGCTGTCATTTTTCCCTATTAATCAGTAAGTTTTCATATTTCTAAATATTCCATATATGGTCATTAGAACTGTGATGGCATAGCTCTCAAAATGGCGGCTTCCATATCCGTTTCAACAGAACCTTCAAATAATCATAACTTCCTTATCATCCGATTTTGGAAATTCTTTCACCTTTATTAATTTTTTTCAGAACTCTCAATAATAAAGATGGTTTGGCTGTGGTGCTACATTCCCTTTAATAAAATATTGGTATGTGTTTCGGTGATTTCCAGTTTTTAGTATTTGTGTTATTTTCAAAAAACCTGGGTGACCGATTATAAAAGTTGAGTAGTGTATATACCTTCTCACCACTAGGTTTAGAAACGGTGTACATATGCTTAATTTTTTGCTGTTGTTTGCGGGACAGCTACTTAACAAGATGACTGTTGTCCCATTCAACTGCATGCATTTTGCAGTTGTTTTTTTTGCTCTATTTTGACATTGTGAAACTCAAACTCTGTTAGTGAAGGAACAGTTCATACAAAGGTGTCCCTACTCTGTTAGTGAAGGAACAGTTCATACAAAGGTGTCCCTACTCTGTTAGTGAAGGAACAGTTCATACAAAGGTGTCCCTACTCTGTTAGTGAAGGAACAGTTCATACAAAGGTATCCCTACTCTGTTAGTGAAGGAACAGTCCATACAAAGGTATCCCTACTCTATTAGTGAAGGAACAGTTCACACAATGGTATTCCTACTTTACTAATGCATACATTTTGTATATTTTAAAATTTGGTTTGCTAAATTTGTCATTACAACTTTTTGAATATTTCCAAAAATAGATGCGCACTTTCTTTTTTGACTCGGTATATCTTTTTAAAGTCGCTATCCCGCCAATAACAGACACATTTTACAACAGCTGTACATCGTTTCAAAGCCTACTGATGATAAGGTACATATGTAACATATATGTTGTGAATCCGAAGTCAATATTTACTACAATATACGTCTAACTATCATCCTAGTGTTATCATTGCCAATTAATTCATTTTACGCATATTCAATTACTGACATTTTAAGTACCCGTGAATAAATCCACTCTTTTATATGGCACATAAGTATTATTTTATGACCTCAAAACATGGCTACAGGTTGGAAGAACAGTTCTGTAATGAAATTTGGCAATTTGGTTTCTTTAAACATCAACAATAAAGAACGTTTTAACACTTTATTTACATCGGAAAGCGGTTCTATTTGCAAAGTAGCAATGTCTCGAACAATTTTTAATGTTCTGACACTCAGAATATAGCACAATAACTGAAAATACCATAAAATATGATGATGTATTAAAGACGCTCAGCTAGCTCCAAGATTTTCCCCGACTTGAAATTTCTGGATGAAAAATCGTAAAAAATATGTTCAGTTCATCCAACTACATATGATTGATGGGCGAGGTAATAAATTCCAGTTTTTTTGTATGCACTAACTGTATTTACCAGATAAGATTGCATTTGTTTTATTTCTATCTGACAAATTGTGGAGCCATTGAAACAAACCATTGAATATCAATCTTGTTTATGCAGAGTTTTAAGTAAATTTTGTAGAATCTGTGTTCTTTCATGTAGAATTTCTTTCTCTGCTTAATATGTTTAAGACTTTGGGACTCGGTAATTGCTGAAGATTATTGTATAACAAAGAAACAGATGGCCAATATTTTATAGTTCTTCGCTAATGAAATCTGAGAGAATACACATCATCAATACCAGAAACGATGTTTCTTCAGTAAAGTTTGACAATATTTTGTTGTTGTTTAAGTCGTGCACAATGATTGACTTTAATTAATAATATTTCACGGGCAGATTGCAACGTAGGAAAATTAACAAGAATCCGTAAGTCAGGAAACATTTGGGATGGAAACATAGTGCTGGTAATGATGGGTGTAGTATTAATGTTTATAGACCTCTATTTTGTTGTTATGGCCTGTTTATTGATAAAGACTAGATCCACAAGGTCAAATACAATATTATAATACCTCAATTGAACAGTCCTTCTTTGAATAATGTGACGTCATCCGTCACTTGTTTTTTAAAAGCGACGGTTCAAAATATATTGTCTTAGGGTGTGTTACTGAGACGTGGTGCACCTTATACAATTATTACTTCTCATGAACAGTCTCAATAAAACTGACTCCGCTACTTTTCTCTCTCGTTTGTGTTCGTTTTTCTTCTCCAAGGGATCCCCTTTTGAATATTTATTACTTCAATTGTTGGTTTTGATAATAAAAAAATTATGCAAGGAAGATCCCGAATGATAATTTAGATTTTCTCGAATCCGTGTCAGCAAATGAGAAAAAAAAGAGCTGGTTGCTTCTGAATTAATTTGTTATAAAAACACAAGGCCACCGCCATGGGCTGTCTCGTCTGCTGGTTTGTTTGTTGGGATCATGTCGATTCTTACGGTAGGCGGGAGGTGTACAGTACTGGTTCTAGCAGGAAAAGTGGGTGGTCTGCCTCCATCACAAAAAATCGACCGTCATATATAACGTTACATGTGTTGAAAATGACATAAAACACCACACACAAAATGTTGGGATCGTAGGTTGTATATTATATCTATCTTTAAATTTTTAGCGCGCCAAATTTTGCATCAGTTATTTTTAATACATTTATATGTATGAAGGTATTGCACTTTAGTGCTACATACCTCTGTCCCACGTGGGTATTGCACTTTATTTTATTTAGTGCAATAAAAAATAAATAAATAAACAAGGAAAAAATAATAAAGGACACAATTTGAAACAAAGTATATAAAACAAAATTGAGTACATTTTAAGTACAAGGTGAATGTTAATGTGCATAGTTCTTTTGTCTCTAAAGTCAAGGTCATTGGTGGGGTGGAGCTTAGCGAAGGGGTTACCACATTGAATGTTCAAACACAGTTTCGAAGTAATACCTTTGACGGTAATGGAGATATATGCCTTCCAAAAAGGTGTAACTAAGAAAAACTTGACTAAGTTCTGTTGTCTTTAAAGTCAAGGTCAAGGTTATTGGTGGGGTGGGGCTTAGTGAAAGGGCAAGGGCATACCTCAATGAATGTTCATACAAAGTTTCAAAGGTATACCTTACTGTATTGGGAGATATATACCTTCCAAAAAATATTAACCATGTGTTGACGGCACCAACGCCTTCGCCTTCGTCGCCGGAAAAATGATCCCTATGTCGCGCTTTTTTCATCGAAGAGGAGAGACAAAAACAATTAAACCATGATTTTGCACTTTGCTGAACATCTCAGCAAATGGTGTCAACGTCATCAACACTTATTGATGTCCTGGCTCAGAATTACAGTTAGTTAACTTCTTATGAGTTACTTGAAATTTATTTTCAGAACAATTTATACATTTTTGTGATTTTTAATTTTCCTCATGAAAAATAAATGTTTCTTTTCATTAATAAACAACCTGTTTTTGTACACAAACTAAGTATTTTTTGCAAATGAT